>VIAB01005620.1:99182-110513 GCA_009801035.1 Oophaga pumilio | reverse complement strand
AGCCATGCCCCCTTATGACCAAAGCCCCACCCCTGCCACACCTCTAACCCCGCCCTGCCGGGCCATGGAGGAATGGTCTTTCTTGAAGCCGGACCCTGGTGCAAAAAAGGTTGGGGACCATCTGCTGGCTGGACGAAACCATCCGGCACCAGAAGAGTTGCAGGGGGAGCAAGTTCATGTGCGGGACCCGGTCAGGTGCCTTGGATGACAGGGTTCCCGGATAAAAAAGACCTGCATGCCAAATCCCACTAAGGTAGCAGTGTGGACATGGGCCAGAGACGACGCTGATGCCAGTGTAACAGACCTCAGGTTAGAGCGGCACCAGCAGAGTCCTGGCTGCTATGACGTCCGATTAAAATCCAAAGACCCAGGTACACCAGTCAAGACCAGACCTGCACAGGTCAAGATTAGAACCTTCACCCTATGCCAGTCAAGAACCAGATCGCAGAAGGTGACTGTCAAGAGCCACCACCCAGCCCTCACTTCCCCAGGCCTAGGAGACACCTGCTGTCAGTCAAGCACTGAAGATCCTTGAGGAAATGTTGAGCAGAGGATGACGCCTGTGGTTACAGAAAGACGACACAAGTGAGCAGGGCCGTTATTTCCTGCCATAAACGTACGGTACAGGAGTCAGCCTGGGTTAAGACAACAGGTGGGGTAGGGCCCGGTTGGTACACAGACAACTCAACGATCCTTGATAGACTTTCTCAGAAGGACTTGCGGCCTAGCGGGGAAACCCGGTGACCCCAGCTAGGGCCATTATTGTTGGAAAAGCCAACGTTGTAGCTCCCAGGAACGAAAGTACCACCCTAGTAGGAAGGAAACAAGTATAATTATTGAGATACCTTTCCGTTATTCTAATTGTATTCTTAAATTCATTGTATGTTTATTGTCGTATGGTTTACTGCTGTTTACACGGTTTCATAACCAGTGTACTGTAAATTCCGGCTATATTGGAAAGAAATAAATCATTCCTTGACTGTTCTAGCCTCATGCCTACTGCTTTGCATTTGGTCTCCTGCTTTACAGTAGTATAAAAGACAAATCACAGTCTCCACTGAAGCTCAGCAGCCTGAGGCAGCCACGAGGGCCTTCAGCAGGCACTTATCTACCATAATAACTCATCAGTATCCCCCAGTCTGACAACCGCTAGATGTAGATATGTAGATACCACAATCAAACATTGATAGCAGCACGTAAATGGTTAAAAGCACCAATAGAAGCTCAGTTCTGGCCCCTGCTTTTAGATGCCAGCTAAGTAGCCCAGCCAGCATCACATCCAGTTATTGTGCGGCGTTAATGGGACAGTTTTTAGACAGGGATCCAGAACTGGAACTAAAATTTAGCCCTCGCATTTGAATACATGCCCATGCTGCCCTCCTCTTTAACACATGGGGGTGTTAGAACTCTCCTGTTAGGTTTTTTCTATCTTGCTGGTCACATGACCTTTGTGGCCTATTTAATCCTGCTCCGCCCTTCTGGCTTTGCTGGACTTCATTGTAATTTCTACTCTTAAGCTAGCCAGGTGCTTTGTTACCTTTCTATATTAGTTTTCCCTAGACTGTTGACCTCTATGTTCTATGTTGTTTGTTTTTCTTTTTACTGCTACAACTTCTGTTAGGAGGTGTCCATCTTTTCTCCCAGTCCCTAGTTCTTGTAGGGATCCCTCCCTCGCATCTATAGGTCTTCGTACAGACTAGTTGAGGACTTTAGAGGGTCTAATTGCAGGATCAGGTTCCCCGTTACATCGTATGGATCAAGCTTAGTTTTATTGTAGGGACAGATATCCCTTTCTTTCCTTAGTGCTTGTAGCAGAACATAACAGGGGGTTTCTATTAGAAATAAATATGTCCTTGTGTAAAGTTGGAGGAAATCAAAATTATTGCAAGACCAATGTTACCAGTACCACTATATAAGGTGAAATAATACCACCAAGCTATGACCACGATGTATGGAAACCTAGCAAGTAAGGTGGCATTATTCTGTCACTAACATGCATGAATGTATCAAGACCATATTTATCACCAATACTGCAGCACGTAAACTATTGATACCACCATATTGATCATTAACCAAAATTACTGTACTAAGACTAATATTACCATGATTTAGTGACCAGATAATGGAAGATATCAGGTGTTCACCAGTGCACTGCAGGATATATAGGCGTATACAGTGGGGAAAAAAGTATTTAGTCAGCCACCAATTGTGGACAGGTGTCTTTTATACTGATAACAAGTTCAAACAGGTGCCATTACTACAGATAATGAATGGAGGACAGAGGAGCCTCTTAAATACGAAGTTACAGGTCTGTGAGAGCCAGAAATCTTGCATGTTTTTAGGTGACCAAATACTTATTTTCCACCATAATTTGCAAAATAAATCTTGCTAAATTAGGCAAGGTGATTTTCTGGATTTGTTTTCTCATTTTGACTCTCATAGTTGTGGTCTACCTATGATGTCAATTATAGGACTCTCTCATCTTTTTAAGTGAGAGAACTTGCACAATTGGTGGCTGACTAAATACTTTTTTTCCCCACTGAACTATACAGCTAAATCTGGAGACTTACCGTTAACGTTCTCACTGATTGTAGTCATTTTCGTCTTTTCTTTTCCATTTTGTGTTTCCTTATAACAAAATGCTCCCCCGGACACATAATTGTGCCTCCTAAATCGCTACAGGTCATCATTATAACGAATATAATTTATATACTCAGCTCCCTACCTCCCCTCCGCAATGTTTACCCATTTGTCTGTGTTACGCTGCAGTGTAGCAACAACACATGCTGATCTTTGACCATGCGACCTGTGGCACACCCAACATCTCCATGTAGTCCCAAGCCCAAGTCTTATAACCATAGATAGAAGAAAAATTAACTTATCTCACAGCTTCCAACACATGCAAATAGTTGCAAGCTACAGCACAAGAACTTAGGGCAAGAAATAAAGTTGAGAGAGGCTGATGATTTCTATAGAGACCGATAAAAAAAAATAGGTCTTTACAGAAGTCATATCATTCTTGGTAAAAATAATCTCCTGGCATAGGACTAGGTCTAGGGGAACATATTCCACCAGTCCCATGAGGTCTCAAACAGAAGTCAGCCACCAGCCAAATCTGACCATAACAATGTATAAGGGATTATCCAACTATTAAAATTATGTATGGTCTATGGACTGGGTACCCTACTCTAACTCACCCAGAGCCTGGAGACACACTAGTTTCATGAACATTGATGCCCACCTGCGGGATATGGCTACTCAAAAAGCGGAAGCAAGACAGAAAAGCAGAGCAGGCCAACTCTGCCCACAAACATCTTCATGCTGGTATTGTCCCGCGTGAGATTTAATGCTGAAGAATGTGACAACATTCTTTTGCCAAAATTTCAGCAATTGGTCTCCTCAGTTCCCAGACATTTATAGAATTTTATAAAAGGCCCTATGTAGCAATAATGCGTAGCCAACGTCTTTCTTAAAATAAATTGAATAACTTTAAATAAGTTGAATGTTTTATCTCGATGCTGGACTCAATCATCAATATTTGCAAACATGGCCCTGTCCCAACTTTTTTGAGATGTATGGCTGCCAATTTGTAAATGAGTTATTACTTTCAAATGAAATTGAAACATTTTTAACTTTTATTTTCTGATTGATATTCTGTTGTGAATAGAATATGGTTATAAGATTTCAAAGTCAATTCATTCTTGTTTTCTCATCTCAAACTTTTTTGGAATTGTGTTTGAATTTGGCTGTAGTAACAGATAAAAGATTGTTTGCCGAAGGGCCGGAAAGTATTTCAATAATGAGTGTTTGCAGGGAACAGTGAAGCATGGTGGAAGTTCCTTGCAAGTTTGGGGCTGTATTTCAGCACATGGAGTTGGGGATTTGGCCAGGAATAATGGTGTCTTCAATGCTGAGAAATACAGGCACGTACATACCCATCATGGAATACCATCAGGCAAGCGTCTGGTTCTATATGTATTCTGCAGGACAACAACCCCAAACACATAGCCAATTGCATTAGGAATTACTTTCATCGTAACAAAGAATAAGGTGTCCTAGAAGAAATGATATGGCCTTCACAAAGTTTTGATCTCCACATCATCAAGTCTGTGTGGAATTGCATGAAGAGACAAAAGCATTTGCACAAACATACGACTACAGAAGTTCTGTGGTCAGTTCTCCAAGATGTTTGGAACTATCTTAGTTAATTCCTTGATGCTGTTTTGAAGGCAAAGAGTGGTTCTATATATTTAATACATATTTTCATAATTCCAGGACATTTCCTTCTTGGTATGGAAATTTCCATGTGCAGCAGTGTGTGTAATATACAGTACAGACCAAAAGTTTGGACACACCTTCTCATTCAGAGATTCTTCTGTATTTTCATGACTATGAAAATTGTAGAATCACACTGAAGGCATCAAAACTATGAATTAACACATGTGGAATTATACATTACACTTTACAAAAAAGTGTGAAACAACTGAAAATATGTCTTATATTCTAGGTTCTTCTAAGTAGCCACCTTTTGCTTTGATTACTGCTTTGCACGCAGAAAAGGTGAACGGATGGACTCTACATGCCTAATTCCCACCGTGAAGCATGGAGGAGGTGGTGTGATGGTGTGGGGGTGCTTTGCTGGTGACACTGTTGGGGATTATTCAAAATTGAAGCGGTGAGCGGTCCAGGTCACCCCAAACCATCTCGATTGGGTTCAGGTCTGGTGACTGTGGAGGCCAGGTCATCTGGCATCATAGCACCCCAACACTCTCCTTCTTGGTCAAATAGCCCTTACACAGCCTGGAGGTGTGTTTGGGGTCATTGCCCTGTTGAAAAATAAATGAAGGTCCAACTAAATGCAAACCGGATGGAATAGCATGCTGCTGCAAGATGCTGTGGTAGCCATGCTGGTTTAGTATGCCTTCAATTTTGAATAAATCCACAACAGTGTCACCAGCAAAGCACCCCACATCATCACACCACCTCCTCCATGCTTCACGGTGGGAACCAGGCATGTAGAGTACATGCGTTCACCTTTTCTGCGTGCAAAGCAGTAATCAAAGCAAAAGGTGGCTACTTTGAAGAACCTAGAATATAAGACATATTTTCAGTTGTATCACACTTTTTTGTAAAGTGTAATGTATAATTCCATGTGTTAATTCATAGTTTTGATGCCTTCAGTGTGATTCTACAATTTTCACAGTCATGAAAATACAGAAAAATCGTTGAATGAGAAGTTGTGTCCAAACTTTTGGTCTGTACTGTATATATATTATACACATATGCCTATATACACACACACACACACTTCAATGTTGAAATTGCAACCCTTAAAAGGAAAAGTCATTTCATTATAAAATTCACAGGATCGATAGTTATATTAATGATATGCAAATGATTACAAAATGAAATGTTCAAAACAATGTCAATTAGTTCAATATTCAAGTATGTGCCACACGTGGAGAAATACATGCACTTACATGCCTTGATATATTAAAAATGAAGTTATTAAAAGGAGATATAAATCACTCGGACAACCCTTTCTCACAATAGTCCCCCAAGTAAAAAAAAATGACTGTCTTTACTCAAGTCCGATGCCGGCGACATTCCTGCTATGTCAGCGCCGGGTCTCCTTGGTCAAGTGAGTCCGGTAGCCAATCAGCAACTGTTAATGAATAGTTTCACGGTTATTTCCCGCATCTTCTGGATGTCAGTTTTTGAGAATCAATTGGCCCTTTAGTGGCAGCTGATAGGCTGCAGCGCTCATGTAACAATGTCACACAAGCCCCGAGACAACCGGAGGTGAGTACAGGCTGTTATTTTACGTAGGGGAATGCTGTTATTTTACGTAGGGGAATATGGTAATTGATAATGAGCTGTCCAAGTAGTGGACAACCCCTTTATTGGTAGTCTGAGTAATGTTGTGCCATGTTGAATGCACATGGGGCAAGCAAATAATGCAGATCCACTGTAAGCAGATCCCTTTGACATTGCCAATCACTAACATCTCAGATGTCATGGACAAGGTTTGAGGAGTTTTGGGCAGAGGTATCATATTTAGACCATGCAAACTGCTCATGCGGCTTGGCATTGTCGTGTTAAACAAAGGCTCCATTTACACTTTTACGTTAACTCGTGCAGGCCTCTTGATGGAGTTACATACTTGGTCTCCAGACCAATTTTCGGGTATCATGGCATCCAAGACAAAAGCAGGACTGATCACTGAAGTGACCATATCTCCATTACAGTCTCATTGCTATTTTACTCTTCATCATGATAGTATTTAAGAGCAGCTATGAGAGGTCAATGGAAACATGTATCTCAAGGTCTGTCTCATAGCCCAGTGTCATGCAAATACCTTAAAAAATTTTTGTAGATATGGTTTAATCTGTTATGCTTGGTATGTGATATCTAATGTGCCATACTTTTAATGTAAAGCAACCACATGGGTAACCCCATGGAGAGGCCTTAACAACGGAACCTCAAACAGATCCTACACCAGGATTACGGTGTGAGGTGGCCCAAAGTATGGTAGTCAAACCCCTTTAGCCTTATTCTAGGTACTCTAACAGCTCACCATTACATTGATTTCGTGGTGGAACCAGTGGTACAACTATTTCTCCAGAGAGTGTCACAGGAGCCATTTTTCAACACAACACCAACAGGCCCCGTGTACAGTGGCATGTAAAAGTTTGGGCACCTCTGGTCAAAATGACTGTTATTGTGAACAGTTAAGCAAGTTGAAGATTAAATAATCTCTAAAAGGCCTAAAGTTAAAGATGACCCATTTCCTTTGTATTTTAAGCATTCAAATATGTATTATTTACATTTTAAAAATTGCGAAAAAAGAAAATGAACTGATGCAAAAGTTTGGGCACCCTGCATGGTTAGTACATAGTAGCACCTAATTTTGAAAGTATCACAGCTTGTAAACACTTTTTGTAGCCAGACAAAAGTCTTTCAATTCTTGTTGAGGGATTTTCATCCATTCTTCCTTGGAAAATTCTTCCAGTTCTGTGAGATTCCTGGATCGTCTTGCATGCACTGCTATTTTGATGTCTAGTCAAAGATTTTCAATGATGCTCAGATTAGGGAACTGTGAGGGCCATTCTAAAACCTTCAGATTGCGCCTTTTGAGGTTGTCTACTGTGTATTTTGAAGTGTGTTTAGGATCATTATCCATTTGTAGAAGCCATCCTTTTTTCAACTTCAGCTTTTTTACAGATTGTGTTATGTTTGCATCAAGAATTTGTTGAAATCTTATTGAATCCCTCTACCCGTGAAATGTTCCCAGTGCCATTGGGTGCAACACAATCCTAAACCATGATTGATCCACCCCCATGCTTAAGAGTTGGCAAGAAGTTCTTTTCCTGAAATTCAGCGCCCTTTTTTCCCCACACTTACCTTTTGATCATTGTAGCCAAAGAATTCTATTTTAACCTCATCAGTCTGCAGGAATTGTTTCTAAAATGTATCAGGCTTGTTTAGCTGTTCTTTTGTATACTTCTGATGCTGAGTTTTATGTTGAGGACGCAGGAGAGATTTTCTTCTGATGACTCATCCTTGAAGGACAAATTTGCGCAGAAACAGTAGAAGAATATACCACAATTCCAGAGTCTGCTAAATCTTTCTGAAGGTCTTTTGCAGTCAAGTGGAAGTCCTTATTTGCCTCTTTTGCAATCCTACAAGCAGTTCATCAAATTTTACTTGTTCTTCCAGACCTTACCTTACCTTGACCTCCACTGTTCCTGTTAACTGCCACGTCTTAATTACATTTCGAACTGAGGAAAGGGCAACTTGAAAACACTTTGCTATCTTCTTACAGCCTTCTCCTGCTTTGGGGGACTCCACCATTTTCAGAGTGCTAGGTATCTGCTTAAAAGAACCTATGGCTGCTATTTTTGATACAAGGTTAGAGGAGGCTGGGTTTTTATAAAGCTTGGAAATTTGCATCACCTGATCTTTCCGAATGAGGATAGTGAACAAGCCATAACCCTAACAGGCTAATTAAGGTCTGAAACCTTGGTGAAAGTTATTTGATCACACAAATCTCCAAGAGTGCCCAAACGTTTGCAGTGGCTCATCTTCCATTTGTAATTTAAAAAATTACTTTTTTTTGCCTTAAATACAAATATTCAACTTGCTTAAACATTCACAATAATAATAATAATAATTTTGACCAAGGGTGCCCAAACTTTTACATGCCGCTGTAACTGTCAGCATGCCGCGTGGCTCAAAGGTGCTACCTTGGCCTTCAGTATCTCAGGACAGCTATTTAGCACATCTGGGACATCAATGATTAGAAATTGTTAAGGGATCTGCTGTAAGGGATGGACATACATCTGGAATGTAAAATACTTGAAAAAGCCGCATCCTCACAGAGAATAGGGATGTGTTTTAGGAAATTGGTCCCAATTTGGTTGACTTGAGGGCTAAATTGGAGAGAAAGCACAGGATTACTCACAGCATTAAGTGTGACGCTAGTTACTTCTCACGGTCTAGCCGTGAGTCAGAGTGGTCAAGGAGTCCAAGGTCAGAAGCCGGGAGGGTACATCATAAACAGAAGGAAGAGACAAAAGCGTAGTCACTTAATGTTCAGAGGTCAAAGTACCGGGAGGATAACGGATCGGAACAGAAGGGGTTAAACAGGCGGATGATCAGAACGAAGTCCAAGATCAGGCAACAGATCAAGCATACAGAACTCAAGGCACAAGAAGCACAAACCTCACTTATTGAATGTACGTCTGGCAGAGGTCTGGAAGAAGCTGCTCAGTTAAGTAGGCATGGCAATTACCTGGGATAGTGAACACTTGCAGACAGCCAACGCCTCCCAGTCACAGAATGGCTAGTCGAGCTGTCAATCAACACACTGACAGTTTCAGCACGCCCCTGTAACTGATTGGACTGATTGGACTGCCGAGCTGTCAGTAACAGCTTCCCAAACACCCTGAGGGGTGGAACCGTGCGACATTAAGCCTGTTTTACTTTTACCAGTGATAAGATCCTGTCAATTCTCGTTTTTGACAATGTTGGTTGCTCTGTCTAGCACCCACTGTGGATAACCCCTATTTTTCAATTTATGATATTTATTAGGTTTCAATATAGATTTGGGCTTCCTAGGCGATTTGGACCATCTGCCTCATTTGTAGACTTGTTTTTAAACATAATCATTTGTATCACGTTGGAATTTTGTTTTTTTGTAGGAGTCATGATAAGATCTTCTAATTTGGACACTGATTGTTGGATTTGCTGAAAGAACTGTCATAATCAGTCGTTTTTATACTACTCCATGCTAGATTTGGCGCCTGTAATCTCAAGTTGCAATTCATTAAGTTTGGTCTCCTCATGTTTGGTAATTAAATTCGAGGAGCAGCTGGACAAAATTTGGTTCCAATCATCCACAAAAGTGTCCGAGTAGATCGTGGTTGGTATCTTTTTGATCCCAAGATCCCTAGGTATCATGCTCTTGTGAATATAGTTTGATAAGGTGGTATGATTCCACCAAACTTTGGTTTCATTTAAAATGAGTGTTTTCATTTGTTGACTCATATTACTGAAAAATATGAGTGCTGAATTGGGGCACTCACAAAATAAATTGAAAAATAGGGGTTAGCCACCGTGGGTGCTATAGACAGAGCAACCAACATTGTTAAAAACAAGAATTGAAAGGGTCACTGGTAAAAGTAAAAACAGGCTTAATGCTGTGAGTAAGCCTGTGCCTTCTCACCAATTCAGCCCTCAAGTCAACCAAATTTGGTCCAATTTCCTAAAACACGTCCCTTATCTTTATGAGGATGCGGATTTGTCAAGTATTTTACATTCCGCTTGTTTGGTCGTTACTAGGAGAGCAGTCACCCTTTGCAACATATCTCTGAGTTATTTCAAATCCACCCAATCACAGAAAACATGGTTGAATTATCCTGTTTTTTTAGATGTGTTAATAATAAATGCCGCACCTGTACTCACTCTGCAGTTACACGCATCATTACTAATCATGACGATTCACTACAATTTCAAATAAAAGAATACATGAATTGTAATTCACAAAATGTTGTTTACATGATTAAATGTAAAGATTGTACTCTTATGTATATAGGATGTACCACCAGGAAACTTAAAATTCAGATTTCAGAACATTTGACTGTCAGTATTTCACCTTCCAGGTTTAACCGCCCTGTCTCTTACGCATCCAAGCATTTCATCACCTGTCATGAACACCGCACGGCTTCTTTCAAGGATTCTGGCATTGAAAGCGTGTATAGTTCGCCAAGGGGCAGAGACATCAAGAGACGCCTCCTGACTAGAGAGCCTTTTTGGAAATATAACCTTGACCCTTGACCCACAGGCTTAAACACTCGAAAGGAGATCAATGTTCCACTACTAATTTTGTATATTTCTATGGGTTCTTTGGTCCAGTGTATGTATTGTATTCTACCATTTGTGTCATTATGTGTTTATTGAATTTAGGTTTTATTTGTATAGCACCATTTTTATTGATAAGACATTTGTAAGGGCTTTCATTAGTTGCATTTGTGTATAGTACCTTGTAGAAAATCATTGGTCAATACCTTTGAGAAAGAATGCTGGAAGAGCATTTGAAAACGCGTCACTTCATTCTTTGAACACCATGATACTCTTTTTCTGATAAAATTACGGAATTTTAGAAACTGGATTTCGATTCTTATTTTTGGATCATTATTGGACACCATGTTGCATTTGGAGAGCCCTTCATGTGCCTAAACAGTAGAAATGTTGCATTTGGAGAGCCCTTCATGTGCCTAAACAGTAGAAACCCCCAAAAAGTTATCTCATTTTGGAAACTAAACCACTCTAAGAATGTATCAAGATGTGTGGTAAGCACCTTGAACCCACAGGTGATTCACAGAAGTTTAATTAAAACGTTGAGCTGTGAAAATTAGAAAAAAAAACATACTTTTTTTATTTTCACAAGGGTAATAGTTAGAGATGAGCGGTGTTCGAATCGAACTGTTCGCCAACTTCAAATTCAAGCTGTTTTGGGCGGTGTTCGAGCCGTTTGACGAACCCGAAAGATTTGGAAAAAATCCGGCTGTTTGAGGTTATGTTCGATACTGTTCGTGCACCAAAATCGTAACTGGATTTTTTCTCAGTAATGCTGAGAATCAATGTTAATACACAGTTTGAGTGTACAGCGGGGTGGGGTGAGGGGCATGGGATGAATCTCTGCAGAAATAATGAAGATCTCCATTTTCTTTTACTCTTTTCCGCATTTCCAGTGGGCGGTGCAGTCTGTGAGCCTATCAGCAGTGCACACACGGAGCGATTTTTTTTTTTCACACAAGCAAGGGCATG
>VIAB01005620.1:27257-37462 GCA_009801035.1 Oophaga pumilio | reverse complement strand
ATTTAAAGGGGTCTGAATACTTTCCGAACCCACTATATGTCAGTGTTTTGGGGTTGTTACATTATGTTTACCCTTTGGTTATAATGTAATATGAGCCATGATTGGCCTAATGTTGGGGTGTGTGATTGGTTGACTTTTTTGTGACATCAGACCCTAGGTTTTAAAAGTATACATATTAGTCCATCAGACCTTAGCTAGGTCACACTCCATACATACTATACATACACAAAAAAACAGATGAAACCTGGAAAAAAGGAGTGTCTGTATTCATAAGTAGAATAGACATAAAGTTTATTAAATTACAACATAGGACAAGTAAAAAAAAATTGGTTAAAAGATGCCTCGTGTCAACATGGAAATACAGCGGAAAAAAGAGTATATTGAATATAACATCCTTTCCAAAAGGTTAAATAATTGATAATGATAAAAAGATACCTAAAAACTTGTAGTCATTCATCCTGTGGAGAGCCAAGAATCTGATTGTCAGCAGAAAGTGGGTATAATCAAGACAGGAACTGCACAGTGCTGTAACCCTGCTTAGTAAAACACCTTTTGGCCTCAGAAAAAACAGAAAAATGTCAAACCACAGGATCATGCATAGTCATGTCAACCTTTGTGAATAGATAGGGGTAAACTAAAATCACATAGTAATGTGGGGTCTTTGCTGCACCCAAGACTACATCTATTGAACAAGAATCAAACACATTTTAACCCAGTAATCACAAAGACCAATTAGGTATAGACGATGAATGCATAACTTAATGGATATGACATTTTTTACCCGTAAAGGAGCAAATACTAGCTGGCCGCTGCATTTCCCACTCCAACGCACGTTTCTCCTATTCTTCCAGGGGCGTGAAAGAAGGGGGTCCCCGGAAGCCTGTCCCATACCCCTGAATGAAATGAAATATTGTGATTAGGACTCTGAGCACCTTAAAAGACGTGAGTCTAACAAATAGTATGCTAGTGTCCATTAAGATATGCTGACCAGTGGGGTTTTTATATTTTCCTTTAATAATATCATTAAAAGTTAAATTTTATGGTTTTCAGTTAAGGACTTTTTTGCCTTTTGGCAATTTGCGATTTATTAAAACACCAGCAAGACAGGTATGTGTACCCCCAAAAGGGATATATTTTTTGCACTATTTCTACACAATACAATGGGCTCCACAAAGCCTCCACACATTTTGATCACCACCACATACAGATGTTGGAACCCAAAGCTCCCCACACTTTATGATGGTGTAAGAAGATGAGCCAGGATGAAGTCAGCGGTTCCCTGTGTAGTTTGGGGCCGGAATTATCAGGACTGTCACCACTGTGGCTGGTGTTGTGAACATGTTGGAGATGACTTCGGAGCTGAAGATCCCACTGGTGGTTGCTGAGGGTATTGAACCTATGTTGAACAGCAAAAATCCAACACCTGCAACTGAGGATTGGTTATCAGGTGGGCCGGACTGGCCTGATATAAGTGAGCTGACCTCCTATGATCTTCGCCGGTGATCAATTGTTCTTCCTGGTCTAGGTTGAAATTCAGCTTGCTTTTCTGCTGTCTCCTGCTTGCATTCAGATAAGTCTCTTTCAGTTTTTTTTTTACTGTGGTTTGAATTCCTTGCTTTTTTGATGCATTGCTTTTTGTCTTGTGCCGGGTTCCCCTTTGGGGGGCTGTGGCTGGTCTCCGTTCGTTTTTTGTATTTGTTCATTTGCTCAGTTCTTGTGATATTTTACTGCTGGGTTGCTACGTGTCCACACCAGAGATCTGATATAGGTGGTCGAGACCGTGTGGTCTCAGTATTTTTGGATTCAGAAGTGTTGGAGTTTTTCCTAGGGTTTTTCTGAGTTGCAGACAGTATTCTCTCCTGTGTTGTCCTATCTAGACAGTTTTGGGCCCCAGCGTTTGCTCAATCTAGTTTCTGTCTGTGTTCGTATTTTTATCTTGTCTAACCGCCATTATATGTCTGGGGGCTTCCTATTCTTTTGGGGTCTACTCCGGGGCAGTTAGCTTTCCTCTTTCCATCTTCAGGGATAGCTATCTCTCCGGCTGTGACGAAGCGTCTAGGGCGCTGTAGGAACGTCCCACGGCTGCTTCTAGTTGTGCAGTAAGTTTAGGGGTCTGCAACCTATTAGTTTCCAACCTCTCTGGTGTTAGGCTGCCTGTGCAGTTTTTTGCTCCTGCCTCCTCAGCTACCTAAACATAACAGGCTGGGGGATGGTTCATCTGAGGGGGGAGGACCTTTGCACTAAACAGAAGGGGGCGTGGGGGAGATAAAAGGGGCTGAGCGCGGGAACAGGGGAGATTTGGCAGGAAGGCAACAGGAGAACAAGGAGAAGGTTGACACCCGACTGCTCCGACTGCGAACGCCGCATACTGTAGTTCCCTGCAGATTGACTTACCAACGAAGCATTTCCTGAGTTTTCCTCGGACGTTCCTTTACTGGGCAAGTCCTCATCTCTGCCAGCGAAAGATAATTTCACTCTCTCTGTGCATAGCAAGTCCGTCGGAGGTTCCCGCGCTTCCGTTCCCCGCGGCTCTGCTTGCTGCTCGTGTTCTGCGACATCCCGGAGAAATCGACAGAAGAGACTGTTTCTACATTCCAACGTACTCAAGCCAAGCGAGCCCCGATACATCGGCACGGTCAGAAGACAGTGCATTTCATTCCTCCGTAATAGAGCCAGAGACGTTGTACACGATCTACAACGCCGTTGGGAGATATTCCAGCCTCTCCCCAACAACAAGAACTTCCAACGATAAGTTACCTCTTTCATACACCCTTTTCCCCGAATATTGTGTTTCTGTCAAGTTCTGCTGTTGCGCTCAGTATTTCCGGTGCCTTTTCGTTGTTGGTTTCATCTCCCTGTGCGGAGTATCCCTTGTATGCTAATAACCTGTTTTAAGTAAATTCTGTTAACCCCTTCTCTGCCTCCGGCTCTTAACTGCATCCAACGAACATCACTTCCTTTGCCCCCTTACACTGGCATCTCATTCCCTTACACACAGTATGATGGCCCCACACTCACTGATGAAATAAAAAAAGAAAGAAAACTACTCACCTCTCCCCGTTCCCCTGCTGCCCCGGTCTCTGCAGTGTGGATTCTTAAGCTCTGCACAGCAGGCGCAATGTAGTGACATCATTGCATTCCATGTGCTGAGATGTCAGAGCTCAGAAGCACAGGGACAATGATAGAACCATTGGTAAACAGCCATTCAGATATACTACAATGATTACCTCCCAAGACAACAGAAGAGTGATTTGCTAATTAACTCCTTCCTGCTGTGGCCAATGTTTAGTTTTTGTTCTATTATTTTTTCTTCCCCTTTTCCAAGAGTCATACCTTTTATGAAATGTAATTGCTGGATAATCTTCTTTATAAATCTGTATTGTGCCATGCCTCAGTTATTACTCTTGGAAATATATTCATGAACTGCAAATTACATCCGAATGTTTTGTGTTAAACAAGTGTTTAGGTGTGTTTGTGATAAAGGTTTGGTGTTTAAGGATTGTTACATCTGTGTGTTTGTCTATCTTCTCTGGTCAGCAACCAGCAATTCAAGCCATTTGGGACACTTATTGATCACAAGGTTTATTGGATCAAGCAATGATCATGTTCCCTTAGGGCATAAACTTCATTTGACAGAAATGTTCAATCAGGGGAACACAATCTTTACCTGATCTCGAAAACAGATACTTCATACTGCACAATAAAAGCTATAAAGATCAACTATGGAGCGTTCAGATATTCAAGTCAGTTGTGCAACTTGATTTTCAGAGGTTTACAAACACCAAAGGTAAGTAATGTGTAGCCACTTTTTCAGAGATGTGCAACTTTTCAAAGAACCTTTTCTGATGGTTACCCATGATGATGCACAGTTCTTGTGAGTACGCTTCCAAGGGTATCCGTAAGGTCAGGGTCACACTTTCGAGATACTGGCACGAGTCTCGCACCTCAATACTCGGCACTGCCGCCTGCACTCGAGACCGGAGTGTGCGGCTGCATGTATTTCTATGCAGCTGAACGCTCCAGTCCCGAGTGTCGGCGGCAGTGCAGGTATTGAGGTGCGAGACTCGTGCAAGCTTCTCACAAGTGTGACCCCGGCCTAAGAACATTAATGACGAGTGATCCAAGTAAATAAGTAAATAACGCTGTTTCATGAATTCAATGACATGTGTGTTAGGCCTCATTCACGCATCAGTTTTTTGCCATCAGTCACAATCCGTCGTTTTGTGAAAAAAACGGATCCTGCAATTGATGCTGCAGGATCTGTTTTTTTCTCATAGACTTGTATTAGCGATGGATTGTGAAGGATGGGCGCATGTTTCATCTGTCGTTCGACGGATCCGTTGAAAATTCTTTGTCCGTCGTACATGAGAACGTTTTTTCAGTACGTTCGAAAATCGGACAGTGACGGATCCAGTGTCATCCGTCGTGGGATATAATGGTAGCCTATGGGTGCAGGATCCGTAGCTGTCCGTCAAAAGACGGATTCCAGCGACAGTTTCCGTTCCTGGATACTGAGCACGCCCGAATAATTTTTAATCCTTTCTGGCACATAAAATCTCTCTCTCTCTCTCAAAAATTGGCAGTTTCCGAGGGTTGGAACGTTAATAGTGGTAGCACTGCTCTAGACAAGCAAAACAACTGATGCAGATAATTCTCTTATGCGAGAGAGTCGGATCGATAATGTAAATGACAATCGGATATGTTGATGCACAAGAAAAAGCATCTTTTCGGTGGTAAAAATTCAATTTTTTTTCTTCACTGCCCAATGGCATAAAATTCAGTGACTTACCTGTAGTGTCAATATGATCCCTGCACCCCTAGATTAATTTATTGAAAGCTGTAGTTTGTAAACTGGTGTTTATTATGGGGAGTTCTGCTGTTCTGGCACTTCAGGGGCTCTGACAATGTGACATGGCACCCTCAAACCAATCCAGCAAAATCTGAACTCCAATATGGTGCTTCTTCCCTTCTGAGCTTTGCACTGTGCCTCAAAAGTAGTTTTCGAAAACACATGGGGTATCGGCGTACTTATGAGAAATTGCACAACAAATTTTGGGTTCCATTTTCTCGTGTTACGCTTGTGAAAATATAAAATTTGAGGCTAAAATAACATTTTTGTGGGAAAAATTTGATTTTTCTTCTTTTCACAGCTCTACGTTATAAACTTATATGAAGCACCTGGAGGTTCAGGATGCTCACCACACATCTAGATAAGTTCCCTGAGCATTCTGATTTCCAAAAAGGGGTCACTTGAGGGGATTTCCACTGTTTAGGCACATCAGGGGCTCTTCAAACGCGACCTGCAGACCATTCCATCAAAATCAGTGTTTGAAAATGTCACTCCTTCCTTTCTGAGTCCTGCCGTGTGCTCAAACAGTAGTTTTCGCCCACATAAGGGGTATCAACATACTCAGAAGAAATTGCACAACAAATTTTGGGGTCCATTTTCTCCTGTTACCTTGTAAAAATAATACATTTGGGACTGAGTTTTTTGTGGGAAAAATTTGATTTTTTTATTTTCACATCTCTACGTTATAAACTTCTGTGAAGCACCTGGGGGTTCAAGGTGTTCACCGCACATCTAGATAAGTTCCCTGAGGGGTCTAGTTTCCAAAATGGTGTCACTTGTTGGAGTTTCGACTGTTAAGGCACATTAGGGGCTCTCCAAACATGACATGGCATCCACTAATTATTCCAGCAAAATTTGTATTCAAAAAGTCATATGGCGCTCTTTCTCTACTGAGCCCTGCTATGCGTTCAAACAGTAGTTTTCCCCCACATATTGGGCATCAGCGTACTCAGGAGAAATTGCACAACAAATTGTATGGTGCAATTTCTCATGTTACCCTTGTAAAATGGAAAATTTGTGGCTAAAATACATTTTCGTGGGAAAAATTAGATTTTTTTTATTTTCACTGTTCAATGTTATAAACCTGAGCCTAACAAATCACGTGATCGACGAGGAATCGGCGGAGAGCGCAGAATACAGAGCACAAAACGATACCGTAGTCAGTAGTGAACCGAGGGTCAGAAGCCAGATGGGAACGAGGTAACCAGGAGTAAGACAGCAGAATAATCCAAGATGAGCCAAGGGGTCAGATAACCAGGAAGGACAGAGTAGTACCGAGCAGAAGACAGAAGCAGAAGTTAGGGGACAAACCGGGTCACAAACAGCAAAGCTCAAACGCACAGAGGCACAACGATTACAGAAGAGTAACCTGGGTCAGCTACCTCTAGCCGATTAAATGGAAGTTTCACCGACACTGGACCCAGGAACTACCAGCATTAAATAGCTGCACCAGAACCAAAAAGAGGCCAACTCACTTAACCCTGGACTGACCAAGATGGAGCCAAAACAACCCCGTCCTGAGTCATGACAAATGCAAGTTATATTGAAATGTTACCTCTATCATGAAATACAATATGTCACTAAAAAATAGTCTCAGAATTAGCATGATCTGTTGAAGAGATTCAGAGTTATTACCACATAAAGTGACGGTGGTCAGAATTGTAAAATTTGGCCTGGTCATCAAGAAACAAACAGCCTTAGGGGGTAAAGGGGTTAACCAGCTTTGCTATTTAGGCTCCGTTCATACAAATGTCATAGCGTCACTCTATAATAGAAGCCATTATGGAATGTTGGATTAGTTTTTGGACAGATGCAAATGGTAACTGCTAAATCCTTTTGATGCAAATAAAATCCAGAAGCTAAGTGCCCCTTATGCACATTAGATAGTAGTAGGTCAAACCTGTCTATTTTTTCAGATCAGTTGGCTGTATAATGTGCACAGCGGCTTCCCGACTCTAGATGATGTAGAGGGTAAAACGAATCAGGCAATTTGAACTCAAACTCCCAATCCTTTTGTTCTCCTGATAGATAAGCTGTGTTATGGACTAATCTACAGTCATGGCCAAAAATTTTGAGAATGACACAAATATTATATTTTCACATGATCTGCTGCCCTCTGGTTTTTATGTGTGTTTGACAGATGTTTTTATCACAGACAGAAATATAATAATTGCAAACATATGAGTAACAAAAGCTTATATTGACAGTTAGAATGAGTTAATGCAGCAAGTCAATATTTGCAGTGTTGACTCTTCTTCTTCAGGACCTCTGCAATTCTCCCTGGCATGCTCTCGATCAACTTCTGGACCAAATCCTGACTGATAGCAGTCCATTCTTGCACAATCAATGCTTTCATTTTGTCAGAATTTTTAGGTTTTTGTTTGTCCACCCGTCTCTTGATGATTGACCACAAGTTCTCAATGGGATTAAGATCTGGGGAGTTTCCAGGTCATGGACCCAAAATCTCTATGTTTTGTTCCCTGAGCCATTTAGTTATCACCTTTGCTTTATGGCAAGGTGCTCCATCATGCTGGAAAAGGCATTGTTGATCGCCAAACTGCTCTTGGAGGGTTGGGGGAAGTTGCTCTTGGAGGACATTCTGGTACCATTCTTTATTCATGGCTGTGTTTTCAGGCAAGACTGTGAGAGAGCCGATTCCCTTGGCTGAGAAGCAACCCCACACATGAATGGTTTCAGGATGCTTAACAGTTGGCATGAGACAAGACTGGTGGTAGCGCTCACCTTGTCTTCTCCGAATGAGGCGTTTTCCTGATGTCCCAAACAATCGAAAAGGGGATTCATCAGAGAAAATAACTTTACCCCAGTCCTCAGCAGTCCACTGCCTGTACCTTTTGCAGAATATCAGTCTGTCAATGATGTTTTTTCTGGAGAGAAGTGGCTTCTTTGCTGCCCTCCTTGAGACCAGGCCTTGCTCCAAGAGTCTCCGCCTCACAGCGCGTGCAGATGCACTCACACCTGCCTGCTGCCATTCCTGAGCAAGCTCTGCACTGCTGGTAGCCCGATCCCGCAGCTGAAACACTTTTAAGAGACGGTCCTGGCGCTTGCTGGTCTTTCTTGGGCGCCCTGAAGCATTTTTGGCAACAATGGAACCTCTCTCCTTGAAGTTCTTGTTGATGCGATAGATTGTTGACTGAGGTGCAATCTTTCTAGCTGCGATACTCTTTCCTGTTAGGCCATTTTTGTGCATTGCAATGATGACTGCACGTGTTTCTTTAGAGATAACCATGGTTAACAGAAGAGAAACAATGATGCCAAGCACCAGCCTCCTTTTAAAGTGTCCAGTGGTCTCATTCTTACTTAATCATGACAGATTGATCTCCAGCCATGTCCTCATCAACACCCACACCTGTGTTAATGGAGCAATCACTGAAAAGAGGTTAGCTGGTCCTTTTAAGGCAGGGCTGCAATGATGTTGAAATGTGTTTTGGGGGATAAAGTTCATTTTCTAGCCAAATATTGACTTTGCAAGTAATTGCTGTTAAGCTGATCACTCTTTATAACATTCTGGAGTATATGCAAATTGCCATTAGAAAAAGTGAAGCAGTAGACTTTGTAAAAATTAATATTTGTGTCATTCTCAAAACTTTTGGCCATGACTGTAGTTTGGAATAGTGATATTGCAACCACTAGGGGCATCACCAGCAGGTAGCTTAGTCAGGGATACCCAAGGAGTCGGTGCACAGGAACAGCAATATGGTTTGGAAGAATAAGCAGGAATCTTAGTCAGGGAAGCCAGAGGTTGTTACCAGGAGCAGCAATGTTGTTTGAAGTAATAAGCAGGAATCGTAGTCAGAGAAGCCAGAGGTCGATATCAGGAGCATCAATCTTGTTTGAAGAAGCAGCAGGTGGAAGGAATCATGACTAGAGGCAGGTAGCTCAATAATCATGCAAGGAAAGGTGAGCAAGGCCAGGTTTGAATTGGGGGTGTTCAATCAGGATGGAGCCAATCAGAAACTTAGGTGGTGACCAACAGGAACTTAGGGTGGAGACCATCAGCAACAACATTTGTACAAGTATTTGGGTTAGCACAGAACTGTCCGGCAAGCTGAATAGCTCAGAGGGAAGAGCTGCTGTCTGGTGCACAGGAGCTGCTTGGTTCAAATCCTGACAAGCTTCTGGGAAGGTGACAGCTGCTTACTCCATTTCTTCACCGAAAACGAATGATAGGCCAAGCAGAATTTTCATGTGTATGTGGGAACTGGGGGAGATAGTGGTAGGCAAAAGGATTGTTTGACAGCTATCTAAGGTGTTTGCGCATCTTAATGATACTTTTCGTGCAGTAAAGATAAATGTAGTGTCTAAACTGTTTAACTATCAAGAACATAGTTTGGTGTTTTTCTGCTTTTATCTGTACGGTTTATCCCCATTAGTGTGTTCTCTATGGAAAATGGTGTGTGTCTTGTAAGATGTATGCATGCCTTGAACAGCCTTTTGAGGGTGAATATATCTGCACTCGATGTCAGAAAGTTACATGTTTAGGAATTTAGGAAAGCTGGTAAATGGGGACACCGATCATAAATGGGACACGTTTAAGGATATACTACTAGAATATGTACTACTAGAATCCTGTAGAAAACTCTCGTAATAAAATGTCCAGGAATAAATAGAAACCATTATGGATAAATAAGACACCACAAAGTTTAACCAGACTAAAACAAAGGGCATTTAAAATCCTGAAGGCGTAGAATACAGAAATAGCATTTCAGGAGTATAAAGATCTAAGTAAGTAATGTAAAAAATAAATCAAGGTGTCAAAGTTATCCACAGAGAAACAAATTGCCAGTGACATTAAAATAAATCCCACATTTTTTTATAAATACACCAATACCAAAAAGGAAAAAAAATGGTATAGGCCCCTTAAAAGACGATAATAACAAGATAATAATAGAGGACAAAGAAAAGGCTGAGATATTAACCCCTTTCTGCCATATGACGAACTATCCCGTCCATGTGTCCTGGGACTTAATTCCCAAGGACGGGATAGTACGTCACAGTCGATCAGCCGCGCTCACGGGGGGGAGCGCGGCCGATCGCGGCCAGGTGTCAGCTGATTCTCACAGCTGACACCCGGCACTAAGTGCCAGGAGCGGTCACGGACTGCTCCTGACACTTTAACCCCCAACACACTGTGATCAAACATGATCGCAGCGTTCCGGTTGCTGCATAGGGGCTGACAGCCCCTCTGCTTTTGGATCGGAGACCCCGCGGCTTGCCACGGGGTCCCAATCGCTGCCATGGAGACCCGATGTCATCACGACGACATCCGGGTCTCCAGACTTGAGGGACTTTCAGTCATGTGCAGTGATGACCAGGAAGTCTCTCAGGTCAGTGTAAT
>VIAB01005617.1:100689-116575 GCA_009801035.1 Oophaga pumilio | reverse complement strand
GGGCTTGGTGCCGAGTACCCCACGGCCCTGGCGGGCGACTCATTAGCACCTTTAGTTGTAGTATTTGCTTCAGAGTTCCCAAAAACGTGCTTCAGAGTACCCAAACATGCCTTCACATACATATTACCATTTAATTTGGGGCGACAGGTGCAAATCAAAAACCAGACCTCTTATGGTTTGATATGCCATAATACTCCATGATTGAATTAATGTACATAATAAGGAGTTGCAGCGCTATAGCTCACCATAGTCCTTTCCTTAATTCCTCATGCTTGAGTAAGGACTAAGTTTTAGTCTGAAACGCGTAGGGATTATTTTTACAATTTTTTAGTACACCGATTGCATATTTGTGATATAGCTTGGAATAAAGCTATGTGCATATTTTATTGTGCCTTTGCCCTATTTTTAAGTAAATTTCCCAGGACTCCAAAGTTGAAAGGTGGCAGGGTTTATGTAAACCTCACCCAAAATTGGTTGTACTGTGGCGATACTGGAAGGGTGTTTTCTAAAGGGACAGGGTTGGAATGGGACTTTAATGTCTCCAGAAATCTTGGCAATAGAGATGAGCAAAAATATTTTCAGGACCCTGGTCTGGTATCCAAATTTGTGCTCCTGCTTACTTACTTGGCATTTACAAAGCCCCCACAAAGTCATGACGCCATATGAGGTCTAGTCATTAGGTATCTCGAGACATCATGATGTGCATTGCACCACAACATCATGACGTCTCCGGGGCCGTGTAGACGTCGAAGGTGCACATGATACATACCAGTATTCAAGTGCCAACCAAAGAAGTTTGTATGACCCTGGTTCGGCATCCAGGCATGTACTCTTTCCTTGATCGGTAGTTGAATGGTGGCATCCTTGGTGTTTAAAAGACCCCCTAGTCACTAGTTTTCACGAAATTCCCAGCCGAGGATGTTAGTATGACCCTTTTCTGGTGTCCACCTTTGTATTCCTTCCTTGGCCCGTCATTAAATGTTGATATTCTTCGTGTCTCTGGTGTTTAGAAGGCCCACGCTAAGCCATGACGCCGTGTGAACTCTAGTCACTAGGTTTTATGCAATTCGAGTCCCGGCCGAGAATGTTTTTATGACCTTTTTCTGGTGTCACATCTGACCTCCTTCTTTGGCCGGTACTAGAATAGTGGTATTCTAAATCCCTCTGGTGTTTAGAAATCCCACGCAAAGCAATGATGTCGTGTGAAGTTTAGTTACAAGGTCTACCACGATTTAAGAGTTGACCGATAAAGTGTGTATGACCCAGGCCCGGTATCCACATCAATTTTTCTGTGAACTACACTTGGTTAGTGTTCAAACAGGGGCAACCAGAGCACTTCTGGCATTTACAAGACCTCCACGAAGTCATGACGCCGCCTGAAGTCTACTCAGTAGGTCTAATGCCATTCAAGAACCAGCCGAGGAAGTGTGTATGACCCAGGTCCGGTGCCCACATCTGTACTCTTGCAAACTACCTTGCCTAGTAGTCAAATGTTTACAACCTGAGCACCTTTGGTGTTTACTAGGCCCCGCAAAGTCAAGACACCACATGAAGTCTAGTCAGTAGGCTAACGTGATTTGAGAGCCAGCTAAGGAAATATGTATGGTCCAGGTCTAGTGTCCAAGCCTGAACTAGCTTGGCTAGTACACAAATGGCAGCAACCAGGGCAACTTTAGTGTTTATAAGGCCACCGAGAAATCAATACGCCGCATGGTCTAGTTAATAGGTCTAACACGATTCAAGAGCCACCCAAGAAAGTATGTATGAGCCAGGTCCAGTGTCCACATCCATCTGTATTCCTGCGAACTACCTTACTCAAATAGTGGCAACTTGAGTACCTCATGCGTTTACAAGGACCATGCGATGTCATGACGCCTCATGAGGTCAAGGCACTTTGTCTCACAAGATATCATGACATCTCCTGGGTCTTGAAAACCCCAAAGGCGCCGAGGAAGTGGCCATTTGAGTGTCGACTGAGGAAGTATGTAGGACCCGGTTCCGATTGTCACGGAGAACCAACATGGACCAGGTTCCTGCCAATCTTTTTGCTCATCTGCAGATGGTTTGAGGGTCTCTACCATTGCCTATATGAGTCCCGGTTTCCTTAGTAATTGTACAGTATGTTAGTGGCATCAAATTTAGGGATGCGGAGGGGATCTGTACGTTCCCCGACACCTCTGTAAACAGGAACCTAAGTGGCACTCGGAAGCTGTTGTAATGAGGAGGCCGCAGACGAGGATATTTTGCATTAGATTTTTTTTATTCTCCTCATAGTCAATGTCAGGAGGCAAAGATAGCTGGCTAGATTGGTTGTTATGGAAACAGTGGTCTCCAGAGAGGCCTACAACTGATGCCTCCGAAAGACGGGCATAGACTTGAAATGGAAAAACCACTTTACTGAAGGCCTTTCTACAAATCAATTATTTGGTGTAACATTCGCCATTTACATTACGAGACGTCTGTCGCGTCGCTCATTTGCATGCGGTTCAATTACAAATAAAGCGAGCGGCGCAGACTCCTACCAGGACGCCGCCGGCCCGATCCATGTAGAAATGTAGCTGTAAATACACAGAAGAAAGGCAGAGGAACTGATAGATGGGAAAGCCTGGCAAACTGATGGCAGACGCTGGCGACTAGGAGACGAGCGGCGCCACAGAAGCGCTGCTTATCTCTCCCTGCAGACGCCGGCTGTCACATATCACTAATACTGGAAGTCCCGTCCCCTGTGTCAGTAAGTGATTAGCCGACGTATGGCGTTCCCTCGCTCTTTAAAAAAAGAGGTTCTTCAGCGGCTACAGTGTATGTTATGCAGGACTTTATTGTAGATGCTGCAGAACATCATAAAACTCATCTCAGCTGCTGCAGAACCTCATGATACACCTCAGCTGCTGCAGATATTCAAAATACACACCTCAGCTGCTGCAGAACATCATAATAGGCCTCAGCTGCTGCAGAACCTCATAATACACCTCAGCTGCTGCAGAACCTCATAATACACCTCAGCTGCTGCAGAAAATCGAAATACATGCCTCAGCTGCTGCAGAACCTCATAATACACCTAAGCTGCTGCAGAACCTCATAATACACCTCAGCTGCTGCAGAAAATCAAAATACACACCTCAGCTGCTGCAGAACATCTTAATACACCTCAGCTGCTGCATAAAATCAAAATACACACCTCAGCTGCAGCAGAACATAATAGACCTCAGCTGCTGCAGAACCTCATAATACACCTCAGCTGCTGCAGAGCATCATTATACACACCTCAGCTGCTGCAGAACATCTTAATACACCTCAGCTGCTACAGAACATCATAATACACCTCAGCTGCTGCAGAACCTCATAATACACCTCAGCTGCTGTAGAACATCGTCATACACACCTCAGCTGCTGCAGAACATCGTCATACGCACCTCAGCTGCTGCAGAACATCACAATACATACTTCAGCTGCTGCAGAACATCATAATACACACCTCAGCTGCTGCAGAACCTCATAATACACAGCTGCTGCAGAAACTCATTATACACCTCAACTGCTGCAGAATCTCATAATACACCTCAGCCGCTGCAGAACATCATAATACACTTCAGATGCTGCAGAACATCATAATACACCTCAGCTGCTGCAGAACCTCATAATACATCTCAGCTACTGCAGAATATCATAAACACCTCAGCTGCTGCAGACCCTCATAATACACTTCAGCTGCTGCAGAACATCATAATACACCTCAGCTGCTACAGAACCTCATAATACACTTCAGCTGCTGCAGAACATCATAATACACCTCAGCTGCTACAGAACCTCATAATACACCTCAGCTGCTGCAGAACCTCATAATACACTTCAGCTGCTGCAGAACCTCATAATACAACTCAGCTTCTGCAGAACAACATACTACACCTCAGCTGCTGCAGAACCTCATAATACACCTCAGCTGCAGTACCTCATAATACAGCTCAGCTGCTGCAGAACATCATAATACACCTCAGCTGCTGCAGAACCTCATAATACATCTCAGCTGCTGCAGAACCTCATAATACACCACAGCTGCTGCAGAACCTCATAATACACATCAGCTGCTGCAGAACCTCATAATACATCTCAGCTGCTGCAGAACCACATAATACACCTCAGCTGCTGCAGAACCTCATAATACACATCAGCTGCTGCAGAACCTCATAATACACCTCAGCTGCTGCAGAACATCATAATACACTTCTTACTTGATTATATTAGTGATGCATTTTATATTATCTTTTAAGTAGTTTTTTCTGTGATGCCTGGAAACTGTCAACAAGCAGGGGGCTTCTATTGATGGATCTGTTAGTATGTTGCTATTTTATTCCAGGTGTGACTTGTGTACGCTGCATTGTGTGTTCACGTGTTACTGATTGGAATATCGGGGTTCTGATTTCACCCTGACTTGAGAATATCAGATAACAGCAGAGAGGCTCCATCTGGGGGTCTTGGGTTGTAGCCTGAGTGGAGAGCCCTGCAGGACTTGGCATATCTATAGAAATGATTGTGAAAGTGTCGACAGGCATTGGATATTAGGGGCCTGGTCCCCCAATGAGCTGATCTAATGGTTATAAGGGGTACAGGACAATAAAGTCACCTCCTCCGCCCCCTAATCAGCTACTTGTAAAGGGGCTTACCATAAAAATCCAGACCAATAGTCCATTCAATGTGCTAAACACACAGATGAAACACAAAATTCAATGGCAGCAGTTTGCTGACTGTTTCCTAGTAAGACGAAGATCCATCAACAGCAGTTAGTGACAGTTTCCGAGTGGAAACAAGGGTAAAAATGAACTAAAAAACTGTAAGACAGAAAATGTTTTGTGAAGATAATGAAGACGCAGATTTTCTCGTAGGACCTCCCGGGAACTTTGTCAACAAAAGTTTTTACTGTGTGATTTAAAATGATCCTATTGCTGGGTCAAAAGTGGATGATTTTTGTGCTTCTTGTATTCCTGCTGTTCCCCTGAGTTTTTGTTTTTTTCAAATCCGCCAAATGGTTCCAGAGATATGGATCTTTTTATTTTGCGCAAACTTTAATGGTCTTTACCAAGGAGGCGTGTCTCACAGGGTAATAATGAACAGCATTCTAAAGACACGCCCCCGAGGATCCTGTGAGCAAAAGATCATAAAAATTAGCCTGAAATAAAAAGAGCAATATCTATCAAACCTGTTATGGTCTTTACCAAGGACGCGTGGCTCACAGGGAAATAATGAATAGCATTCTAAAGACACGCCCATGAGGATCCTGTGAGCAAAAGATCGTAAAAGTTAACACCAAAATAAAAGAGCAATATCTATCAAATCATTTAAGGTCTTTTCCAAGGAGGCAATAGCTCACAAGGTAGAAATGAATAGCATTCTAAAGACACGCCCCCGAGGATCCTGTGAGTAAAAGATCATAAAAATTAGTACAAAATAAAAATGGCAATATCTATCAAACCATTTATGGCCTTTAACAAGGAGGCATGGCTCACAGGGTAATAATGAATAGCATTCTAAAGACACGCCCCCGAGGATCCTGTGAGCAAAAGATCGTAAAAATTTGCGGTAAACCAAATGACAGATTTTAAATAACAATCCAACTACCTTATCCTTCTTGAGAGTATAGAAAGCCTCCATACATATTGAATGCTCACTAGTCCTGCCAAACAGGACAGGTATGACCAGCCTAAAGGGGTGGTCCTCTAAACAACACTTATCAGTTATTCTTAGGAGTTACGATAAGTATGTGATCGCTAGTGGTTGCCCATCTGAGAATCCCTCTGATCCTGAGAAATAGGGGCCTAAAGTAGAACCGTAGTGAGCATGTGTGACCACCGCTCCTATTGATAGTGACTGGAGTGGAGCAGAGGTCGCACATGCTCAGTAATGTTCCATTCACACAAGGGATTTTGGGACCCACTTTTTTATGACCTTTTGGGGTCCCGGTGGTCCAAAGGCATGCAGCAATGATACCTTTATTGCTTACAGTGTTGACCGGGGATATATCTTGTTTAGGGGGCAACCTATTAAAGTCTGGGGTCTGAATTAAAGGGGTTGTTCCCAGTTAGGGCCAAATTCCGTCTTGGTGCCCATATATATAATATCTTTGCTATACCACACAGGATCCCTTAACAGGGAGTGCTGATATTTCACCTTGCGCTGTCAACACTTTACAAGTCATCATTGAAGAATTTAACCTTCACACACATTTAAGCACGGCAGTCGCTTTACAACATGGAGGTTGCCATGGTAACTGGTAAGCTGGAATTTAAAAAAAAAATGGAGACGCATGCTGCCTTAAGCATGTTCTGCGACATGGTTTGTAGCATGATTTTACTACCTCGTACGCCTTTTATAAATCAATTACGTGAATCCACAAGTCGGTAGGACAATTGTTTTTCAAGGTGACATTCGTCGCCTCCAGCTGTTCAGACATGTAAGGGAATTAAATATGACGCTGTCACTTTAATTAATTAATTATATATTACTGAGGAAAGCAAAAGGTACAGCTCTTCGTACCCAAACCCCTAAAGTCCTCATGGGCTTCTATGGCGCTGAGTCTCTGACACGGGAGATGTATTTATTACAATGGAGCCAATCTGCAAAGATGAGATAAGGAGCCGGTAAAATCAATGGGCAACAGAAGCCATTGTTCCTGGCATCAGAGAGACTTTAGACTCACAGACCCCCCAAAACTATGTTATCTCCGAACATGTGTCAATGCCAGATGTGTGTGGTGCACCTTGTCTAAATTTGGACGCAATACTTAGGTTCAAGCAAAATAATTGTCTTAAAGGGAACGTGTCGGCAAGTCAAAAGTGTCCTGTTTTTGCTCTTATTTTATTCCCGATTCTCCCCTGAGAAATACGGTTTTTGTTTTTTTTAAATCCGACATACGGTTCCAGAGATATGAGACGTTTTATTTAGAACTAATTTTTATAGTCTTTACCAATGGGGGCGTGTCTTACAGGATCCTCTGGGGCGTGTTTACATGGGTGAGCCACGCCCCCTTTCTAAAGACCACAAAAATGAGCAATAAATAAAAATGGCCCATATCTCTGGAACCGTATGGCGGATTTAAACAAAACAAAAACGGTATTTTTCAGGGAAGAAGCAGGAATAAAATAAAAGCAGAAACTGGTCATTTTTGATCTGGTGACAGGTTCTCCTTAAAGGGGTAGTCTCACCAAAAACATCAGCTCACCACTGAATTTGTAGCAAATGTTCTATCGGTGAGAGTCAGAGTTGTCCTGTCTAGTCACTAATCCTCAGCTACGTCAATCAAAGGAGGCGCATAGGATGATGGCATTCGAGTGCTGGCCTAAAACGTTTGCACTGCCTTGGTCTACCGTCATGAATGCTGGGCCAGGGTCCTTTAAATCTTTTTGCTTAACTTTAGTGTAGGTCTGACCGCCCCATAATCACTGGAGGTAATATATTTTTGGGGGTGGATTTCTCCTTGAAATGGATTGTCATCCGTCCCCAGTATGATCACCGGGGATGGGGCCCCCACCGATCAAAAAGACAGGGGCTGTAAAGAGAAAGGAGCAGGAGTAGTGAGCATGTTTTACCCCCCCCAACTTCATATTTATGCATAAAGCTCTTCAAAAGACAAGTTCAACATTACCTTTACATGGCCAGTCCGTCTCTCCATTCCTGAGAAATCTGCAGTTGAAATTATATGTAAATATATGCCGAAGAGCTATGGTAGATCTGAAGCCTCTGTCACTCCAGCTCTATTCCCCAACCATCGCCGCCTCCTCCTAATTGACCGACAGCCTCTATGATGTGTTATACTTCAGGCGAAGGAGTCGTCAGTGAAACAGGAGACAGCGTTAGTTGAGGAATAGAGCTGGAGTGACGGAAGCTTCATATCTACTGTAGACCTTCGGCCTCATTTGCATATCAAAACAAACACTGATTTTTCAGTAACAGAAACGCAGATTGGCCATGTAGAGGTATTGCTGGACTTGTCTTTGAAAGAGCTACAGGTGCAAACACATTGTCTGGGGTGAGACATCATGGTGATAGATTCCCTTTAAGGTGGGAATTAGGGATTTTTTTTATTTTGGACATTATCTTTTTATACCTGTAGATGCTATTATGTCACATTTACATGCAATTATCATGGGAGACTCAGTGCAAAATATCAAGAAAAAAAAAATATACTACTCATTATATTCCTATGGATGGAAACCTCCATCCCCCCAAAAAAGAGTCTGTGTAGTCCCTTCTATGGGAACTCCGTACCAGGACTATTAATTCTCTTTAAAGAAGATCTATCACTGAATTTCACAATAAAAACTTCATAATCTATTAAAAAGATCTCATGGACCTGATGAGGCAGGTGTACTTACTTTGAAAATCAATTACAAAATGGTTATATAATAATTAAATAAGAGTCCAGGTAGATGTGGACTCATAAAATGCTCAAGTTAAATATCATGAGCAGAACTTAAAAGAATTACACGGCCAGTGTGGCACGGATTCTTAAAAACAAGTACATCAGTCTCATCAGGTCCAACATATCTAGTTAATAATGAATGTAGTATAAAATGTGAAATCTGGTGACAGATCCATTTTAGTACTACTGGTCTGTAGCTGTAGGGGTCATTGCACTCCAAGGGACACAAGGATTCAGGTACGACTGTACTTCTGACTCCTTATTAATATACCCGCTATATGACAATCATTAACCACCGAGGCACCAGTATGGTCCGGATCTAGTATATGCATATAACCCCAAAATTTATGCTCTAATTTCCTTTCCCACCCAGGAACAGGAAAAAAATATATAACATCTGGGGTATGAATACTTTTGCAATTGTTGATTTTATTGCTTTAATGCATCTAAAGCAGAAATAGAAGGCGACTTTGCAAACACTCTTGATTAAAAAGACCCTACCGTTTTGTGTATACAGCAATTCATTGGAGCAACTAAAACAATTGCAAAAGTATACACACCCTGTAATCTTACCTATCCCCTAACATCACTATAATTTATAGGATATCTTTAGTAGCCCAAAAAACAATGTAACATAAACTTTATGCGCCATAAACTTCCGATCCCACCCGGGACCCCCATCTATCCCGTGAAAGGGGGCCTCACCCATCACGTGCTGTCAGGAATGATGAGGTGGTGGGTGTTTTACTTTCGCCTCCATGCAGTAGGAAACACATCAGATATACATTACCCTCTTGATATGTCATAAATACCCTACATGGGACAATCCCCTTTAAGAAACAACCCCTTTAAGAGAATCTCAAGATGATACTATATCAGTCGTGACCCCCAGAATCAGTGCAGGGCTCTGGAAAAACAACAAGAAGAAGAATTTAGAACACTGCAGTTTTTCTACTTATGTAGATACTAAACCCCCATATACCACCTATTACAGATTATTCATGTAGTCATTTTATTGCCTGCAGGTGGCGCTGTTTCCACTTCTAGTCTTTGATCTGCCGGGTTTAGAAATTGGCGGAATCCACTGAGGATTCATTATGAAACACATATACCTGACCAGACAGCTATGAAATACCATAAAAAGGTATGAAGTTATGATCATTCATATAATATATATATGGATGAGATTCCGATAATCCAGAAAATCTGATAATCCAGCAATTGAATAACAATACAACGTGAGAATTCAATCGAAGAGCAGAAGACATAGCAAAGCGATCCAATCAAAGATTGTAAGCCCCGATGAAAAATCTGCACCAGGTCAACAAAGAATTATCACGTTATAGTGTATTTGTGGGGGCATAGACCCCCTGCACCCCATATTGTTACACCCCCGCTTACCACTTAGTTTTTTGAGCGAAGAAGTCGACAGAACAGAAATGGACAACTCATAAAATGACATGAGCAAATCGATTCTAAATAAATCAATTTTCCCAAAAATTCTGAAAATTTTTGAAAATTCAATTTGAGCAAATTTAGGAAAATGTTGGCCTTAAATCATTCCTCTCTGGCCTTTTTCTCATTCCAGGACTCCACTTCCACCATTTCTTACTAGGCCCCATGTCTTTATGTTGAGAGCAACCCACCGCGTCCAGCGTGGCGCATGCCATTAACATCAATAATGTGCGTTGCGCCCAACGTCGCGGCATAGGGCCTAACAAAAAATGGAAGTGCCACAGGCTAAAAGAGTGATGGAGGACTAGCGGGAGAAGTGTAGGGATGACCAAGGAAAGCTGAGTATAAGATTCAGAATTTAACTCCTGCAATGCATATTCAATTTAGACTAAATTTTTTAAATGCAAATTCAATTTCCTGGCCAAATTAGAGCGAATCTGGTTGGCAGATTCGTTCATCTTTTCTCGAAAACTTGAGTGTTTTCCCTTTGAATGATAAAATTAGAAAAATTTGAAACTTTAAAGGGGGTGCGCCACTTGCCATGAATTTGTGTTGTGTAAATGCCGCTGTTCTCCTGAATCCGGCGATGTTTTTATTTTCTTCCTGCGCCACTCCGTTCCTGAGATATGGGCCCTTCTTTCCTGTATGTAAATATAGCCTTTTTAACTGAGTGGGCGTGGTTCTCAACTCATGGTAGGCCACACCCAATTTGCTAAAATGATTACATTTGTATGCAAGGAAGAGGAGGCCATATCTCAGGAACGGAGAGGCGCAGGAAAAAAAGAAAAACATCGCCGGATTCGAGAAAACAGCGGCATTTACACCAGGTAAAAAAAAATACATATTTATCACATGTGACAGGTCCCCTCTAAATTTTCTAGTCCACATATAAATGCTATAATAATCTCCTAATGAACACAAAGCGATTTCTATACATGTCAAACAATCTCCTGATGGCTTTAGATGGGTCATTATCACAGTGACAGCAGGTGACAGCAACTAATGGACGATGGGCCAAGGAAATGGAGACAATGAAGACATCTTAGTAAAAATATTATATATTTTAGTGCTACTTTAACATTCATGCAATATATCTCCACCCACCCCCCTTTTGTAGCACAATATTTGTTAATCCTGACCCCATGTTTGACCTCTCCCTCCACCCACAGATAAAAATTTGTCTCAACCATCCACTCTCTTAACGTATGTCAAAATAAGATATGTACAGAACCCAATTTTGTTTTGTTTCATTTTTTTTTTCTTTTACCTTACACATGAAGGCACTTACAGATAAGGAGATATTTGGTTAAAGGAAAGAAAAGAAAAAAAAATAGCAACACATAAAAAAATAACCCTTTCCAAACAGGAGAGTTGTGCAGGAATCCCTAGCAGCAAAAGGGTTAAAAAAAATGCCATGATGTAAACAAATTAAGATCCGTGCAAAAAAATGCAGATGTTTGTACACCCGAAAGGAGAAGGACGAACCAAAAAAAGTCGATCCAAGTCCCCTTTTAATTGGCTTTAGGATGACCTTAAAGTGCGTCACCTTTTGTCATATTTTCCAATTCTTGTGCAATATTCGAAATAATAAGGATGACCCAGTGATGAATTTTGAAGCAGGGTTAGGTCAAAAAGATCTCAAATATGGTGTTTTTTTGTCACCTCTCCTCCAGAACAGCTGGTCTTCTCTACCCTGGTGGCTCCTCAAAAATGTCATCCCCGAAGAACACTGTGTTGTGCAGAGTTCATGGCACTGATACAAAAATCTATCCATAGCAGCCTGTGCCACATTTATGAGGTGCTAGTAGTGTGCCATTCTTGTAGGATGGCATGGCATGAAGAAATATCAATAATCCTTAGGAAACACCAAAAAAAATAAAGTGTACTCAGACGTATCCACCAAGCATGACGAGGGGTGACGACGACTCTACGACAACTGGGTAACAGTTCAATTGACACAATAGGACAATTCCCTTCTAGGTTGATGGCATGTTTCTTCTGAAACCACAAGATCCATATTTCTAAAGACACAATAATAATTGTAGGACAACCTCACAGCTATGGACTCTCATTCTCAAACATCTACAGTCTAGTCTTCGACTATCCACAGTGAGTGATGTGGCCCTTGTCTACACATCATCGACTACTGATGAGGTCATTGAACCATGGGACCAGCATTGATTGACAGTTTTGAAGAACTTACCAAGAGGTCATACCTCTGTTAACTTTTTGGGTTCTCCATAATGTTGGTTGGGGGTATAATGGGGATATTTAGCATCCTCCAGATCTTCAGATTCCATATAATCCGATTTGTTAAAAGATTGTTTGCTCTCGCTCTTTTTCAGGTCTCCATAAGAAGAAGGTTGCTGTCCACAGGTGACATGGGTATACTGGGATTGTTCTTCATGGTCAGTCTCTCTGTGATAGAAGTAGTTGAAATTGGAGACAATGACAGGAACTGGGAGAGCTATGGTTAATACTCCAGCTATAGCACACAGAGAACCTACTATTTTACCACCAATGGTAAGTGGGTACATATCTCCATACCCAACAGTTGTCATAGACACTACTGCCCACCAGAAAGCATCAGGAATGCTGGTGAATAAAGACTCAGGGTCATCAGTTTCTGCAAAATACACTGCACTAGAAAACAGGATGACACCGATGAAGAGGAAGAAGATGAGAAGACCTAGTTCTCTCATACTGGCTTGCAATGTCTTCCCTAAGATCTGGAGACCTTTAGAATGTCTGGAGAGCTTGAAGATCCTGAAAACTCTCACCAAGCGGATGACCCTCAAAATAGCCAAGGACATTGCCTGCTGCCCATTGCTACCTTGCTGCTCAGCCAACTCGGTCCCTAAGGTGATGAAATAAGGAATGATGGCCACAATGTCTATGACATTCATCATGTTCTTGAAGAAAGCTGGCTTGCTGGGACAAGCAAAGAACCTCACCAAGAGTTCAAAGGAGAACCAGATGATGCATAAAGTCTCAATGAGGAAGAAAGGGTCAGTGAAAGGACTGTCCTTTTTGGCATGGGTCCCATTGACCAAGAGATGCTCACCTGCAGTCCTTGCGTCTTCCCTGAACTCTGGAAGTGTCTCCAGGCAGAAGATGACTATGGAGATAAGAATGATGAGGACTGAGACAATTGCGATCCCTCTAGCAGGTCCTGAACTCTCAGGATACTCAAAGAGGAGCCAAACCTGTTTCTGAAAGTCATTGTCGGGCAGTGGTCTCTCTTCTTCCTTGATGAAGCCTTCATCATCCCGAAAGATCTCGATCACTTCCTCTCCCAATTCATAAAACTTGATCTCCTCCAAGAAGATGTCAACTGGGACATTGACAGGTCTGCGAAGCCTTCCTCCCGACTGGTAGTAATACAAGATCGCATCGAAGCAAGGTCGGTTACGATCAAAGAAGTATTCGTTCCTTAGAGGGTCAAAGAAACGCATTCTCTTCCTGGGGTCCCCTAGTAAGGTTTGGGGGAACTGGGCAAGAGTTCTCAGCTGGGTCTCAAAGCGAAGTCCTGAGATATTGATGACCACCCTCTCACAACAGTCCTGGGTGGCCCTTTCTGGGTCATAGCCCTCTTGTCCCAGGGCGCTGAGGGACACCAGGGTCTCATCCACATTCTCTCCAGATACCACAGTCATGTCTCCAGTTTTTGGGGTCTCTGAAGGGGTTGGTGTCCTGCTCAGCACCCTGGACCTTGCACAGTCGCACCCCAGTCAGTAGCTCCTTGCTGGGTCTGTACACCTATAATTCCAGGATGATTGGCAGCTCCTTGGCAGTGGTGCCTCCTCTCTTCACCATGAAGCTTGCATCACATCTGGCTGGGATAGACATGGCTGCAATCAGTGTCACCCTGTTGGGTCTTCTAATTGGGCAGCAGCAGCAGCATGTCTCCTTGCAATCTGTTGATTGTGAGTCTCTGGGTCCCCTCCTTCTGGCAGATCCTTGGCTGTGACACCAGACTGGCTGTCACTGAGGTTGGGGAGCAGCTCCAGCCTCTCGCCCTCCCCAGGAGCACACTGACGTCCAGGGGGAGTGTCACATAAGCAGCGGCCACCTCTCCGAGAGCTCACTGCCAGCCCTCTCCTCCTCCCTGCTAGCCCTCTCCTCCTCCCTGCTAGTCCCGTTCACACAATGCACACGATCCGCGATCTGCTCCATAGGAATGAATGGAGAGAGAGTGCAGGACACAGAGCCAAGGACAAGGACCTGTGTTCAGGACAAGAGCAGGGAAGTGAAGATCATCCTGGAGGAGAAAAAAAAACATCTGACAAGTCACTTTCACATGACAGATTCTGGGACTGAAGCTTCTGTTCTAGACTCTATGTACAATGTATGAAGAAGTAAGGAAAAAGATGGATAGTTAAAAAGATAGAAAGAAATATTAGATAAATAATAAAGAGAGATAGAGAGTAATAGAGAGAGGGAGAAGAGAGAGAAAGAGAGGAAAAGAGTAATAGAGGAAGAGAGAGAGGAAGAGTAATACAGAGAGGGAGAAGAGAGAGAAAGAGGAAAAGAGTAATAGATAAAGAGGGGGAAAATAGAGGGGAAGAGAGGGAAAGAGTAACAGAGGAAGAGGGAGGAAGAGGAAAACAGTAATAGAGGAAGAGACAGGAAGAAGAGAGAGGAAGGAAAATAGTAATAGAGCAAGAGAGAGAGGAAGAAGAGAGAGAAAGAGATAAAGGGAGGAAAAGAGTAATAGCGTAAAGGAGAGAGAGGAAGATAGAGAGAGGATGAGAGTAACAGCAGAAGAGAGAGGAAAAGTAATACAGAGAGGGAGAAGAGAGATAAAGAGTAAGAGAGTAATAGAGAGAGAGAAAGAGAGGAAAAGAGTAATAGAGGAAGAGAGAGAGGAAGAGTAATACAGAGAGGGAGAAGAGAGAGAAAGAGATAAAGCGTAAGAGAGTAATAGAGGGAGAAGAGAGAGAGAGGAAAAGAGTAATAGAGGAAGAGAGAGAAAAAGGAAGAGAGAGAGGGAGAAGAGAGGAAGTGAGAGATAAAGGAAGAGAGTAATAGAGGAAGAGGAGAGGAAGATAGAGAGAGGATGAGAGTAATAGAGAGAGAGAGAGGAAGAGTAATACAGAGAGGGAGAAGAGAGAGAAAGAGATAAAGAGGAGTAGAGTAATAGAGGAAGAGTGAGGAAGCGGAAAATAGTAATAGAGGGAGAGAAAGAGAGAGGGAGAAGAAAGAGGAAGAGAGTAATAGAGGAAGAGAGAGAGGAAGAAGAGAGTAATAGAGGAAGAGAGAGAGGAAGAAGAGAGTAATAGAGGAAGAGAGAGAGAAAGAAGAGAGTAATAGAGGAAGAGAGAGAGGAAGAAGAGAGTAATAGAGGAAGAGAGAGAGGAAGAAGAGAGTAATAGAGGAAGAGAGAGAGGAAGAAGAGAGGAAGTGAGAGATAAAGGAAGAGATACAGAAAGAGGACGAGAGTAATAGAGAGGAAGACAGAAAGGTCTCTAGAGAGAGGGATTGAGAGAGGAGGAATAGAGAGAGAGTAATAGAGAGGGAGAAGAAAGAGAGGAAATAGTAAGATGATTGTCATTGTCCCCCAGAGCACAGAGGACGTGTTGTCGTCAGTCCTGGTCTGGGGACCTTTCCTCTAGGGATCAGACACAGGACTGCCCCATGTATAGTACAATCCCATTTGTCTCTTCAGCCAAGAGATGAAATATGATTTGTACTTTTGCCATTTACAGGACATTTATCAGACGCTCTGGGACAGAGATTGTGGAGAAGGATCTGAGAGGCCGGAACAATGGATAATGCATCTTACAGGACTGGTGATGAATGGCTCCTGACATCTCCGGAGACCGGCTCTTACCATGACATTGCCGGCGGCAAATCACACTAACGGGCCACCAATGTGAGCAGCCGACTCCTGTGCAGGGTGACTGGTGTCACATTGTAACAGAAACTCAGCAGCAGCCCCGAATCTATGAAACTCACAGGAAAAAGATCCAGAATCCACACATCAGGTTATCCGGAGTCCTGACAATAAAGCTCATG
>VIAB01005617.1:72028-86346 GCA_009801035.1 Oophaga pumilio | reverse complement strand
GTATTCTGTATATTGTATTACTCGGCATTTTGCTGCTCTTCACGTCTTTAGAATGTAATTTAATATGTACGGATAAACAGTGTAGTATTGTCCGCCATCACTGGATTTCATGGTTGTGTAAACAGGTGCGGGGATGCCGCGGCACAGAGAGCGCAGACTCCATGCTACAGTAAAACAAGCTGTTATTTATTAACAATATACATTTTTAGCAAGAAAAAAAAAACACAAAAATTGAACTTAACTTGAGTTGGCACACATGCAGCATATAGAAGCATGTTCACATTGGCCATAAAACATATAAACCTTCAAAAGAGAAAGTGAGCAAAAACCCTGCTGTATGTAAGTAAATAAAAAGCAAAAGTGTATCTAAATAACACAGAGTTTTTAGTAATACTGTTTTTGATCAAAAATAGCATAAAAGCCATCCCACCACGTCAAGGCGACTCTGACGGGACAGTCCTACACTGTCTAATATTAAAAGCCTTACCATGGGTCAATGTTGACCTCAGTGTGTGAATAAGGGCAGACATAAGGACTGGGACCCGCAGACTGGGCAAGCCTTATATCCTTTTGTCTGCCCTTATTCACACACTGACGTCGACATTGACCCATGGTAAGGTTTTTAATATTAGACAGTGTAGGACTGTCCATTCAGAGTCGCCTTGTCGTGGTGGGACGGCTTTTATGCTATTTTTGATCAAAAACAGTATTACTAAAAACTCTGTGTTATTTAAATGCACTTTTGCTTTTTATTTGCTTAGTTACAGCAGGGTTTTGCTCACTTTCTCTTTTTGAAGGTTTATACATCTTTAGCAAGACAAGGCGCAATATCAAGAAAATGGCAATTTGTATATTAACAATAATGCAAATAATACAGCACAATTCCTGCCAGCTCTCTTGGCCTAGACGTCACCTTCTGCCCGTTGTTCGGACCACTGTCCTATAAAATAATAAACCCGCTAACGCACTATGAAGTGCGACATTGATAGGTTAGTCATTGATAATATCAAGGATGCACTGGACTGACAGCCTTCAGTGTCTGAGCTAAATCCTTAGGGGCCTTCTCCTGGCCACTTTAGCTTCTAATAGTGGTCACCACTCCATGCCCTAACAAGAGCCACACTATGCACTCCGGCTAGGCTGCAAGTCTCGCACAGCAGGCCGCGGACATTTACTTCTGACACCGATATATTCCTGTTGTCTTCGGTTCCTAAGAGACAACCCACGCCTGTATCTGCTCACTTGATAGAGGTTCTGTCCCTTTAAACAGGCCTCCACTCACACGATCAAGGTTCTGTTCCTTTAACCCCTTTCCGATATCGGGCATAATAGTACTCCGATGTCGGACTTCCACCCTTTGATGTGGGCTCCAGCGCTGAGCCCACATCTTTTCCAGCTCATGTCAGCTGTTTTGAACAGCTGACATGTGCCTCTAACAGCCACGGGTGGAATCACGATCCACCCACGGCTGTTAACTAGTTAAGTGCTGCTGTCAATCTCTTTAATGCGTGCTTCAGGCAAGCACGCCGAAAATCCCGCCCATCGGTGGTTGTCACTGCCGGATTGCTATGAGTGCCGCCCGGTAATCTGATCATCGCCTGTATGTAGCAGAGCCGATTGGGTTATCACAGCTTCTAGTCTCTGATGGAGACTACTAAAGCATGCCAAAAAAAATTTAAAAATGTTTTTAAAAATATTAAAAAAAATAAAAACAATATAAAAGCTCAATTCACAAGCCTTTCGCCCCATTCAAAATAAAACAATAAAAAAATCAAACATACACATATTAGGTATCACCGCATTCAGAATCGTCCGATCTATCACTATAAAAAAATAATTAACCCGATCGATAAACGGCGTAACGAGAAAAAAAGTCACAACGCCAGAATTACATTTTTTTGGTCGCCACAACATTGCAATAACGGGAGACCAAAAATCTTATCTGCACCAAAATGGTATCATTAAATACATCATCTCTGCATGCAAAAAATAAGCCCTCACCCAACCTGAGATCACGAAAATGGAGACGCTACTGATATCGGAAAATGGCGTAATTTTTTTTTAACAAACTTTGGAATTTTTTTTCACCCCTTAAATAAAAAACAACCTAGACATGTTTGGTGTCTATGAACTCGTAATGACCTGGAGAATCATAATGGCAGGTCAGTTTTTCTGCAATTTCACAGCACTTGGAATTTTTTTCCTGTTTTCGAGTACGCGACATGGTAAAACCAATGGTGTCATTCAAAAGTGCAACTCGTCCCTCCAAAAAAACAAACCCTCACACGGCCATAATGACGGAAAAATAAAAAAGTTTTGGCTCTGGGAAGAAGGGGAGCAAAAAATTAAAATGCAAAATTAAAAAATACCTCTGGTCATTAAGGGGTTAACCAACCAGGCCTTCACTAATACGATCGAGGTTCTGTTCCTTTAACGATGTCTCCACAATCAGAATCCCTTATTCTCCATAAAAACTCTGCACCCCTCGGTTCACCCACATCCGATACTGGCTATGTGTTTCCAACCACACCTCTTCAGGTTTTGGCTGTAGGCTAATGCAGGCCTCGCTCTCCAGGCGACTTGTTACACCTTCTGTCCTGGCCCCTGTGGCCTTTATATTTTTCTGCTTCATCACAGCAGATCACTTGTCCCCCCTGTGCATCTAGCTTCTTCTTTTCTCGCATTCAGTCATCTTCCTTTTGGTTCATGCGTCCTGCTTGGTTGCCTCCGATCATTAGATGGCACCATTCTTTCACCAAGGCTTCACAGTACATGGCCCTCGTTTGAGCCTCTCCACTTCCTTACAGTTGCAGAAAACATATATATAAAGAACTGCTTTGAGGAAGTTAGTTAGTGTGTGGCTGAGGCCACATGACTGAGTTAGTCCTAAATCTAGGCTGCAAACATGGAGGCGTTCTCTACGAGGGAGTGTGATGAAGGGAGAACTTAGAAGAGTTTGTGAAGATAACCTGTCCAAGATGAAGTGGTTGGCACTGAATCTCGTTTTGTCCTTGGGATATGGTGTTTAGGGGGAAGAGCTGTGAAGGTTCAGAAAGTTAACGACTGTGAGAAAAATGTCTGGTGTGTGAGTGAAGGACAGGAATCACATACTTGGTGTGAGGTGCGAATGTTGTGTCATCCTTCGGGAACCTGATGGATTGCCCCACTGGTGGACACAGCTAGAAAAGGTCCCTGTGCAAGAACAATAAATGGGTCATTTGAAACTCAATAACTCATCATAATGCACAATTCCACTTGCTTTGGAGGTAGAAATGGGCCTTCTTACATTGGATCAATGATATGTCTACCCATTGATTGCCCCTGGTGGTTACATGGTGAGCTGCTGTACTTGGCAGTAGCAGCACCATAACTTCCTCTGTGCCCAATGATGATGAAGGTACTGGCACGTGGAACCGGTGGAGAGCATAAAACTGGGTCCGATCAGGTTTGTGGAGACCAGAGAAAATCTATAGTGTAGGCCTGAAGTACTTTGGATTGAATTTTAAGGTGTACAAGACAACATGGGTTGTCACTAAGTAGGAGACATTGTGACTAAGGTTCTTAAGAGAAGGGTCTGAGTAATGTTCTACAGAGCAGAGTCTCGATTAAGAGGCTTAAGGCTGTGGGGAGCAGAGTCCTTGAACGCAGGAATATCCACTGGGAATTCAGTAGGAATGGTGTTGGCCATGTGAAGTGTTGGCCACGGTGTTGGCTATGTGAAATAACACGTTCCTGGGTTGGGGCCTTGCGGAGTCAACAGGAACCTGTGACAACAAGACTTCATCATTTTGGTTTGGTCTAAGCATACAGGGGCATTTAGCATATCCTGTATGTCACTGGTGGACACAGACAGACGAGGTTCCTTTCAGCCTAATAGCTCATCATAGTCCACCTGGTCTGGAGGTGGAAATGAGCCACCTTACTTGTTGGGCCCCTGACGTATATATGTCCCAATGTCCCAGCTCATTTTCTGATGGCAGAGGCAAAAAAAAAAAAACAAGTGGTAGATAAACCACCTATTTGTGTTAATTGGAAGCTTTCTTCGGGCGGCCTCTGTTGGAACAACATCACATGACGGGAACCATATTCCACCTTTTCATTGACAGATTCCTTGACAGGAGACAGAGCGCATCTTTCCATTTCCTTGAATTTAAGCTATAATTTTCTAATCATACGTGAAGAGCAATACTGCAGTCATCTGGATCAAGCAAATCCATTACTCATCCTCCTGCTCTCTGCAATTTGTGTTGTGATCAATCTGATATTCCATTTGCTTCTTGGCTGCCTGGTTCAGTGCAGGATGTGTCTCCTACAAAGCCCCAGAAGTGCGGAGTTCTGCATTACATATCAAGCCGTGATGTAATGCCAGAAGTCACGAGGGTCGCCAGTAAGTCGTCTCATGAGATGCTCGTTTTTAGCAATGCATGAATACGACTTGGAAAGGAGCAATATGTTACTATTTAAAGGGAAACTCTACCAAGTCATGAAATTAGAGGTAAGAACCTGGATATATCTCTAATGATTAGTCGTGATCATCTATGGTCCTAACACTTACAGGTTGTTTTATACTTTTCAAATTAAAAAGTAACCAAACTTTTTTTTTCCTATTTAATTTTTTTACAAAGTTATGAATCTATGTAATTGTACACTGGAATTCCCCGGCAGAGCCACCGACTCACTCACCGCCGCGATCCCGCACTTTCTCCCGCCTCATCCTGCTGCAGATATCCAGGGTATGCGCATAGCACGCAGATCCCTGGGCACTGCGCTTAGGGTGCGTGCACTTCCTCCTTCCTAAAGAGGCTAAGCGTCCTAAAGTGTCACCAGCCAATGGCTGGGAGACAAGTGCTATTTAAGGCACCTCCACCTGCATGGAGGTGCCTGAGCAATGTTGTAGTTTGTTTCTAACACGCTTGCTAGTTCTTAAGACCCTGTGCTCGTATCCCAGTATACCTGCCCTGTACATCAGCCCGCCTGCCTGCCTGTCTATCATCTATGCCCGCCTGCCTGTCTATCAGCAGTGCCTACTTGTCTATCAGCCATGCCTGAGCAACTCAACTCATGACCCTTTTTAGAAATCTTCTGTTGCGCATACCCTAGCACTGGAGGTGGGGTGTGAAATTGGGCATCCAGTACATAGAAAAGCAAGGTGTAACAAGTAATATCATGGGGGTCCTTAAAGGATTTGTCCACTACTGACAAGTACACCTTTTATTAATGACCATGCATATTTTCATTCTGGCATCTATTATTATGAGTTTTCTGCATAAATCTCATATAATGCAAAATGATTCTGATGTATCACTGTCGTAGCTACCAATATTGGCGTTGGCTTTAGTCCTGCCCTCCGTTCCACCCAAGATCGCAGCAATGCTGGCCGTCAATCCTTACCCATGAGTGGGTTTGTGTAATCCATTTTCGTTTCTTCGTCAGTTCAGTTGGGCTTTCTTGGAGTGACGCGGTCTTGTATGAACGCTGCCACTCCATTCCTTGTCTATGGGGATGAAAGGATAGCCAAGTACGACCCTCAAGAATGGGATGTCATGTATCACGCACCACCATGGCACTCTATTTAGTCCTCACCGAAGCGAGGTACCACAAGCCTGCTAGTAGGTACATGGTGTTCCGCCATAGAGGGTATACCACCGTATACAAACAAACTATATATTCTGTATTTTTCATTCCCAAGCATTTTGATCAGAGGGCGCCGTGTTATCTATCGTCATTTGAAAGACACAAACAGCACTCAATATGTCATAGAATACCGTAATCTCCATGTCCTTGCCGACCTTCTGAAAAAACATTGTTCTTTGCTGAAGGTGAATGCGTCGTTCTTATCACTCAGGATGATTATCTGCCATTCACTGTGTCCTTGAAAACAATAATTCTCAAGCTGAGAGAGTCAGCAGGTGAACAAAAAAAAACACATTATTATTCAGTTTTTGAGTCATGCAATCCAATGTCATCGCATAAAAGAAAAATGTGGAAATCTCGAATTTTGCGTTGGAGAGAACTGAAGAAAGAAATATTAAAGCAGCAATAGCACAATATAGCACTGGCGTTACACAGACCAGATTGACCTTGAAGTCCACATAGTTTGCATGTGGATCCAATCATAAACCAGCTTGTTCCTAAGACATTAAAAAGGAAAATAGGACCTGTCACTTGCTAAAAAAAAAATTATTTAAATACCTTGTCAAAATCCCTGAGTGCCCCTGATTCTGCCGCTCTTTTCCGTTTTGCGCTGCGTCGCTCCACTGCAGAGATATTCACAGTTGTTGCTTTTGGAGCGCAGTATGTGACATTTCTGCTTGCAGACCAACTGGACGTTTTTTCAGCGTCTTTGTTAGATCTGCTGCTGAACTGTGATTAGCATTGTCTGGAAGGAAGGGGTGAAGGTGACCGCCCCCCCAGAGAAGGCTGCGAAGAAACACCGAGTTGAACTACAAGCAGAGATTTCACATACTGCTCTCCAAAAGCAACAAATGTGAGTATCTTTGCAATGGAGTGACACAGAGCAAAAAGTAAAAGAGTGGCGGGATCAGGGGAGCTCAGTGATTATTACAAAGTATTTGATGCAATTTTTTTAGGAATTGACATGTCCTCAAGTCCTTTAAGTTACTTGGTGCATCCTCCATGATCAAAGTTATTTTTAGAGCACGTCACACAGACAATCGATCGGATTGAGATCTTGAAATCCTCAACATGATCGTCAGGTCCTTGCAGGAAAATGTTTGCAGTGTGGCAGGAGCATTATCCTGGTGAAAGATGCCCTCTGTTAGTGGGGGATAAAAGTGCCATGAATGGAGGTACGTAGGCTGTACAATGTTTAAGCAGCAGGAGCATGTCATATTAACATGAATGTCAGGATCCAAAATTTCCCTGCAGAACATTGATCATATCATCACACCTCCTCCGCCAGTTTGTCTTCTTCCCATCCTGCTGATCCACATGATATTAAGGAACGTGTGATTTGTCAGACCAGGCTGCCATCTTCTATTCCTTCCATCAGTTCTGATGTTCATGAGCCCTTTCAGGTGCTTTTGGTGGTGGACAAGTGTCATCATGGGAACTTTGGACGGCATGCAGCTATGCACTACCATACACAGCAAGCATCAATGATCCTTGGGTACCCATTGGATCTATTTCCTTGGACTACTATCCACTGCAAACTGAGAACACCCTACAAGACCTGCCGTATACTAGGAACAGCCACAAGATCTGCAGTATAGCAAGAACACCCTATAAGATCAGCCTTATACCATGAACACCGAATAAGACCTGCTGTATTCTGAACACACCCTACAAGACCTGCCATAGTCCAGGAACACCCTCCAAGACCTGCCGTGTACCGGGAACACCCCACAAGACTACGAACACCCTCCAAGACCTGCCGTGTACTGGGAACACCCCACAAGACTAGGAATACTCTACAAGACCTGCCATATACTGGTAACACCCCACGGGACCTGTCATGTATCGGAAACACCCAAGACCTGCCATATTCCAGGAACACCCTACAAGACCTGCCGTGTATCAGGAACACCCCACAAGACTAGGAACACTCTACAAGACCTGCCATTTACTGATAACACCCCACAGGACTTTTAATGTATCGGGAACACCCAACAAGACCTGCCATATTCCAAGAACACCCGTCAAGACCTGCGGTGTACCGGGAACATCCTACAAGACCTACTGTGTACCGGGAACACCCCACAAGGCTAGGAACACTACAAGATCTGCCATTTACTGGGAACACCCCACAAGACCTGCCATATTCGAAGAACACCCTACAAGACCTGCTGTGTACTGGGAACACCCTATAAGACCTGCCGCATACCGGGAACACCCCACAAGACCTGCCATATTCGAAGAACACCCTACAAGATCTGCTGTGTACCGGGAACACCCCACAAGACCTGCCGTGTTTCAGGAACACCCCACAAGGCCTGCCATATTCCAAGATCACCCTACAAGACCTGTTGTGTACTGGGAACACCCCACAAGACCTGCTATGTACCGGGAACACCCCACAAGACTAGGAATACTCTACAAGATCTGCCATTTACTGGGAACACCCCACAAGACCTGACATATTCAAAGAACACCCTACAAGACCTGCTGTGTACTGGGAACACCTTATAAGACCTGTTGCATACCGAGAACAACCCAGAAGACCTGCCATATTCGAAGAACACCCTACAAGACCTGCTGTGTACCGGGAACACCCCACAAGACCTGCCATGTTTCAGGAACACCCCACAAGGCCTGCCATATTCCAATAACACTCTACAAGACCTGTTGTGTACTGGGAACATCCCACAAGACTTGCTGTGTACCAGGAACACCCTACAAGACCTTCTGAATACCAAGAACACCCCACAAGACCTAATGTATACTAGGAATACTGTACAAGACCTGCCATTTACAGGGAACACCCACAAGACCTGCTGTATTCAGGACACAACCCACAAGACCGCCATATTCTAGGAACACCCTACAAGACCTGTCGTGTACCGGGAACACCCCACAAGACTAGGAACACTCTACAAGACCTGCCATTTACTGAGAACACCCCACAAGACCTGCCGTGTATCGGGAACACCCCACAAGACCACACAAGGCCTGCCATATACTAGGAAAACCATACAAGACCTGTCGATTGCTGGGAATACCCCACAAGACCTGCTGGGTACTGGGAGCACCCTACAAGACCTTCTGAATACCAAGAACAACTAATAAGACCTAACATATACTAGGAATACTCTACAAGACCTGCCATTTACAGGAAACACCCCACAACAACATGCAGGAGGCATGGCGTGTCTGCTCCATATATACCCCATATGGGGGCATTAGTCTGTTGATGTTATATTGCATATTGGAATAGATGGAGATACAGATACAGACCAGGAGGCTGTCATACAATCTGATGTGGACTGACAGTGAAGGGCACTGCAGGCTGTATCTGTGACTCATAGCGCAGGACTGACTCATTACAAGTAGTCTTACTTCCGAAAAAAAGTCGATGTTTTGAAGAAGGAGTGGGTTGTTCATATGAGAACAGGAAGATAGAGAAGAGCTTGTTGTCCTTGTGTATTCAAAGGAAAAATCCTTTATTGTACTGTTAATTCAAGTCTGTTGTGTGACTTCCTGATAATTTGGAGCTTCACAACACCAAGAGATGCAAGTTGAGTGGAACTAACCAATTTCAAAAAGTTTGGGCACAAGTGACACGTTGAGCGATCAGATATCCAGTGTATGAAACATCCTAATATGGGAATTCCATAAATGGTGCTGATGCTTTCTAGTGAGTGTTTATCTCAGCTTGGGCTGGATTCACAGCTACACTGCTCAGTACTTCTGTATAATGTCCTCCATGCTGCTGCTTCTGAATATGAGACAGAAGAGCAGTCTGTGTGTGCTGTGTATGGGAGACATCATAACAGCTAGTCTCACCCCACCAGCTCAGAAACAACTGAAAATCATAAGCTAGAGCCTGCAGAGGGGAAAACTGGAGCAAAATGTAGGATTCAAATCATATAATGACCAGAAACAGAAGAAGCATCTCCTCATCCTTTTATAACAATCTGTAAACACCTGGGATGAGAGGACTTAATTGCAGGAGCTTTGGTAGAGGAACGTTGCCCCATTCTTCTGTGATGTAGGATTCACGCTGCTCCACAGTCCGGGGTCTTCTTCTGCAGAGCCATGCTGGATGCAGTATATGATTCTCATTGTCTGGTTGAGATATGCAAGGTCTTCCCTGAAATAGACATTGTCTGGATGGAATCTAAAACCTCTATATGATGTTCAGCATTGATAGTGCCTTTCATGTGTAAGCTGCCCATGCAATAGCCCCATACCATCAGAGATGCAGAGCTGTGCGCTGATAATAAGCAGGTGTTCCAGGCTCTGCTTCCTTCCCCTGGGCCTGCTGCCCTCTGTTGTGCTCCACATTGAGTTATGGTATGGATAAATGACAATCTCCCGAGACCTATTTAAGGCCTATTAAGACACACACCTGTGTCTTGGGATTGAGACTCCTATGTTTAGTGTTCTCCACCTTTGTACTTGCATTCATCCCTGCTGGGTTCCACTTCATCCATCTCTGCTCCTGAGATTCCTCTGTGCGCCAAGTCGTTGCCACCCAAGTGCCTTCCTGCTTGCTGGATCAACACCAGGGGTCCTTGTGCCCACCAGGACCTAATGCTTAGAGATTGCACATGACCAGGTGAGCCTAACACCCCATGCAATGACTTGAATGACCGAATCAGGTCTGTATTTAATGCAGTGAAGCCTGGGGGGCCCGTAGTTCAGGATATCCATTCTCCTTGTGAAATAACAGGTAGGCCTATTTTATATTAAAATAATAATCTGGCAAAAGCTGAAAAAATAACTAATGCCACTAGTGGAGGCGTCCCAAAGTCTCTGACTATCCATGGGTGTATTATGGGGGGGGACGCTTCTTCAGCTCAGCTTCCAATCGATGTCATGACCCGCTACTCACATAAAAGAATACATAAATCTATTTACAATTTATGTAGATTTTTATCTGTGGTTACTTGTTCAATGCAAGAAGCATATTCAGAAAATTAGGACTTTAAAGAGTATTTTTCACTTTCTATAAATATGTAATTTTTGTACCTGGTGTAAATGCCGCTGTTCTCCTGAATCCGGCGATGTTTTTCTTTTTTTCCTGCGCCTCTCCGTTCCTGAGATACAGCCATCTCTTCCCTGTATATAAATCTAGTCTTTTTAACCAAGTGGGCGTGGTCTCCATGAAGACCAAGCCCTCTTGACTTACAGGCCTAGATTTAAATACAGGGAAGAGGAGGCCATATCTCAGGAACGGAGAGGCGCAGGAAAAAAAGAAAAACATCGCCGGATTCAGGAGAACAGCGGCATTTACACCATGTGAAAAATAATACATATTTGTGGCATGTGACTGGACCCCTTTAAGATTAGACTTTAAAAGCACACTGTTCTGTAGTAAAACTACGGTATGTGACATGTTTATACTAGACATATCTGACCATATTTGGGAAGGGAGGGGGTTGATTACTTTTGCAAGGCGCTGAAATTTGGATTTTAGAATTGATTTAAGAGAAAAACTCATCAATACAGTGAAGATCTGATTCGTTTGATTGAATTTTACTGGTTAATATTGTTTAAAAACGCTTGACAAAGTCATGTATTTCAACAGATGACGTCAAAGGAAATAAAAAAAGTTAGCAGCCAGGATGGAATTCAGTGAATGCGAGCAGTGGGAATAGACTACGTGAGGTGACAAAGTTTATTTAGGGAACTAGACTGGGATGAGATGTCACATGTTCGTCACTGTGGATACCAACTCCATTCATGACATTTCTTCCCTCCTAACTCTTCACCATCACCTGTGAGTGATATTATTGAGAAGCAGAAGGAACCGCGGCAGTGGAGACCCCGCAACATTACAGAGAGTGGTCTTAGTGCTGAAGAGCAGAGGGCAGAAAAGTCACCAACGCTCTGCTGACTCCATAACTGCAGACTCCTCTGTTATTAACATCAGCATTAACACCCCGCCGGGAGCTTCATGGCCCAGTAGCTGCATGCAGCCTTACATCACCAAGCGCAATGCCGAAAGTCAGATGGAGTGGTGTAAAGCCGCCACCACTGGACTCAGAAGGAAACGTGTTCTGTGCAGTGACGGATCACGCTTTTCTATCTGGCGTCTGATGGATTAGTCTGGGTTTGGTTAATACCAGGAGCACGTTACTCACCTGACTGCATTGTGCCCGCTGTACAGTTTGGTGGAGGAGGGGTAACGCTAAGGGCTTGTTGTTCAGGTGTTGGCCCCCTCCACCCCTTAGTTCCAGTGAAGCTAAATCTGAAAGCATCAGCACATGACATTTTGGACAATTTTAGCTGCCATCGTTGTGGGAACAGTGTGAGGAAGGCTCTTTTCTGTTCCCCAAGACTGTGTCCAAAGCAGGGGCATATCTAGGAGGGGACAGTTGGGGCATTTGTACCAGGCGCAGCTGGCAGGAAGTCGTCTTCAGGACACCTGATGCGGCGGTCGACGGCATCTCCTCGGTGGCTGCATTTTAAGTCGGTTATTCTCTGAGCTGGGTGTCAAGTCGATCGCCAGCGTGCTGGCTCCCAGAGAGTCAGGGCGATGTCAGCAGCGTGACCAGGTCATGTGATCACACTGCTCACATCGCTCCTCGGCGCTGCATAGGTGGCATACGCTTGGTGTGGTAAATGCTCCAATGTAGCTGTATACACTGAAGAATTATTGTAATTAGTGGAACTGGGGAAGAAATTCGACTACACAGTAAGGGGAGAGAGAGTGGGGGGAATGTATCCAGACACAGTATGGGGAGAAAGGTGGGGGAGTGTATGTGGACATAGTATGTTGAGCAAATGGGGGGACACAGTATGGGGAGCGAGGTGGGGGAGTGTATGTGGACATAGTATATTGAGCAAATGGGGGGACACAGTATGGGGAGCGAGGTGGGGAGTGTATGTGGACATAGTATGTTGAGCAAATAGGGGGAATTTGAGGACACAGTATGGTGGAGCGAGGTGGGGGGTTGGCTGCAGACACAGGGATGATTAGGGAGAGAATTTACTCATAAATAAGTAAATGCTGGTGAGTTGGAGGGCATGGGAGACCTGACAGGTTCCCTTTAAAGGGGTTGTCCAAGTTTGTGCTGAGTCTGCAGCCATTCTATGTGACTGCAGACTTCTGAATTCTCACAGTGCGCACTGCACTCTGTCAGGATTCTCTGCTGCTAGCGGTGAGAGTGGGAGGTCACGAAACCGCAAGTATGCGCTTAATGAAAATGAATAGAGCAATGTTAGACACGCCTAGTTGGAATGTGGCCAGAAGTATAAAAATCTCATACTTTTGCTCACGTGAGCGCCCACTCTTGCCACCAGCAAGAGAGAATCCTAGCAGTGTGCAGTGCATGCGCTGTGAGAGTTCAGAGGTTTGTAGTAACCTAGAGTGACAGCAGACTTTCATCTCAAACATAGACAAGCCCTGTAATTATAAACTGAAGCCCTGTAGACAATCCTAACTGCGTGTAATACCCTCATTGTCAGGATTCAGCTCTGCTTGCTGGTTCCAGCAGTCAGTACGTGGCCACTTCACTCATGTACGATTTTCATACATGACAACTAGCTTCTTGGTCCTGCCTCTGTCAGTTTTTCACATGTGAATGATTGGTCATGTGATGACTACTCAAAGCACTTCAGGGTGAATGGAGGGGAAGGTGAGGGGGCACCAAACTGAATTTTTGCCCCTGGTGGTGGAAAACCTAGATATACTTCTGGCACAAGGTCTATAAAGACATGATTAGGTGGAGTTTGGTGGAAGAACATGACTAGTCGCACCAGACCTCAACCTCATCCAACACCTATAGTGGAGATTGTGAGCCCGGCCTCTCCTCAATATCAGGGTTCAACCTCACAAATGCTCTTCTGGATGAAAATTCCCACAGACGCTTCCAAAATCTTGTAGAACGTGTTCCCAGAGAAGCGGAAATTATATTTGCAGAGGGGACACTCCATATTAATGTCTATGGAGAATAGGAGATCAGAAAACTTCTTAGAAGTTTCCCAAAACTTTTGTCCATATAGTGTATGTGAAAGGTCTCTTGGAAATTTAGGGGGGGCACATTTTTTTCCCACACTTTTACTTTGAGGATGTGGCCTAATTTCGTAATTTGGAAGTCAGAGTTGCTTTTACTACAGTAGAAAATGACCAAAATTATCATACTCCACTTTTTTGATGAATTCGGCCAGTTAGCAAAAAAAATTTGCACCCTTTTTTTTCCCCACGACGATGAATGACGTTCTTTCTAATGGCCCCCCCCCCGGTGGAAATGTGAACGCCTGCAGATAATACCTTGTTTCTCCTTTTACAAAGACCCCGTTATCTGTTCCAGATCTGTGTGCCTCCCGGCTTATAAATAGCGTGTGACCTGAGTACTCCGAGAGGGATACCGGGATACTGGACCCTGTTATTGTCACCCTTTATACAGCGTCTGCCTATGTAAGATCCCAAATATAGTGCCTTTCGCACCATGTGATTGTATGTTCTGTGGATTTGTCTCTGGAGCAGATGGAAGACTCAGTGTTACTCATTGGTACGAGTGTGAATAAAGAACATTTTTTATATAAGAGGGTCGATGACCCAGGTACAATGCCCAGGTATCGCGTCGGTAAGTCAGCATTATCTCCACTTATGACTCATTCTAATGGAAGATGATGAATCACAACCCTAGAATTTCACTTTTTGTCCATAGAAATCATCACAATGGTGTACA
>VIAB01005617.1:16117-27463 GCA_009801035.1 Oophaga pumilio | reverse complement strand
CAACCACTGAGGACTCTCAAGTCTAAATATTTTTCTACAAAAAAGGTATAATTTTTATTGGGGGAAAAGCGCCTATACAGCGATGTCGTTACTTCCATATGTAAAATGTGATCATAGGTTCATACTATTCTCTTCTTAACCCCCTTTTTTTTTAACCTTTCCTAGTGTTCTCTGTTCCGCCCCACAGTGGGATTTTTTTTTTACGTTCATCTTAACATGACTTTTTGCTCTACAAAAAGGTAAAAGCCAAAAATAAAGAGAATTTTTGATTTTGCGCAAAATTCTTCAACCTCGTACGGCATTTTGAAGAATTTGGCGCAAAAAAGGCAACAAATGGGGCTCTAAAGGGGTATTCCAATCAAGATCCTATCCCAATATGTAGTAGGTATGATAATAATATTAGCAAATACCTCCAATTAGAAATGTAGTATAGTTCTTCTGATTAGTGATGTGGCTTACCTCATGTGCGGGGCATTGCAGTAGCTTAATATCCATGGTTATGACCACTCATATAGTGACAGTTAGTTGTTAGTGGATGAATACCTAAGCTACTGCAATGCCCCGCACATGGGGTAAGCAACATTGCTTATCAGAAGAACTATACTACATTTATAATTGGAGGTGTTTGCTAATATTATTATTATTATTACACCTACTACATATTGGGATAGGATCTTAGAGATGGGAATACCCCTGTAAGTCTGTTATTTTTTCTTTATTTCTCAGATTTGGCAGGAAGGGTTTAAAGTCGTGGTTTCGTATCTCTTCCTTTAGGACTTCCACAACTTCTCAGGCCCCTTCATTCTTGGGGATGATTGAGGGTCCCACAGGTCAGACCCTTAGTGATCCTAAACTTATGGCGCATCCTAGTGCTTCAACATTTGGCATTTCCTCCCAGTCTCACCTGTTGGTCCCTAGGGTCCCCACCCTTCCCTTGTTTACTGACCATGTAATGAAGGACCATTAGAAGACCCCCAGGGCTGTGGCACAAGTACAGGAAAAATGAATTTTTTTAGGGGGGTGAAATAGTAAAGCAACTTGAAAATCTATCGTTTTCTGCCTTCATCTCCTGTGTAGGCCTCTGTCTCCATGGTAACAGACTACAACCAAACCCAGTGTAGTCTGTCACTATGGTGACAGATTTAGGCCTTACTAACACATTGGTGTCTTTGTTTTGTTTTTTTGTCATCGTTTCTTCTCGTACACAAGAAAAAAAAAGAAACAGATCAGATTTCCCATGGCCACCAGTCTGTGAAAAGCGGACAGCACACAAATGGCCTCTATTTTTGTTTCATTTTTTACAATGACTCGTTCACGTGAATGGATGAGTTTGCCCCCCTCCCCCCACCCGAATAGAAAACAAACCCCCCTCCTAAAAACAAAACAGGCTTGTGACTAGCGCCGTAGCATCTGCGTGCTGTCCCTGGAAAAAGATGGTGTGTGACTGAGGCCTGCAAGGAGATCTGACTACAGAAGGCTTGTTTGTAGTCTGTTACCATGGAGACGCATAGGGTTCTATAGGAGGAATGGAAAGAAATAAAAATTGATTAAAAAAAATTGTTGGAAAGATGGACGTAGCCTTTAACCTCACCGTAGAAACCAAGGCTCCGCCATCTTGTATTTATGTCTGTCGGTGTTGTGGATTATCAGATGCTGTATTACAGGGATTTCCATATATATTGGTCATTGTTACCCCTTTTTTATACAGGGAAGGGGCCGTTGTCTTTTGGAACATAGAAGAAAGAACTGTAAGTAACCTCGTTTTTGGGTTTTTTTTTCTTAAAGGGGTTGTCCATGTATAGGGCAAAATGACAATTGCTGGTCACGGCTGCGTTGAGGAGGAGTGGGGGACTCGGGAGCCCCCATTTTAGAGATCGGTGGGGTCGTCCATATTTGTCTATTTTTGATTCCAGATGAAACACGTGATGCGGATTTTGGAGGGACACGAAATTCAGCCGTACGAGGTGGCGCTGGTTCACTGGGAGAACGAGGAGATAAACTATAATTTTGGAGAGTGAGTCGCGTCCTCCGCTGGACGGTAGCGGTACCGGTCATATAGGGTCATTGTGTGCATTCTTTTCTCAGGGGTCACACAAGACTTGTGAAAGGACAAATCGTGCTGGACCCCCAGCTGGAGGCGGATGAGCTCATTCTAGAGAAATTTGCCTTCTCCAATGCACTTTGCCTGTCCGGTATGTTCCATCTTATTTAAAGGGATTTTTGGGGTTTTTATAGAACCCTTTGCCAGAAGCAGGCCAAGAGCGCTGCTCTGCAGGGAAAACGGTGAACGGGACACAGCTGTGCCCCTTAATTGAGTGATATGACATCAGTTCATGAGCTGGGAATACCCCTTTAAATTTGCTCTTAAAGGGGTATTACATGTCCACATCAGGATGTGAAGGGGGGCCGGTGAAATCATGACACGCAACCAGGTATCACTATGCAGAGTCGGAATGCCACTTTAATGGGGTAGCCTCATGAATCCAATCCCTTTTCGCAGTTTTCGTTCTTGGCGATTAATGGGTTAATAGCCCCCTCCCATACCCCGACTAGAGCCTGTGTTTGTTTGCTGGCCTGCTCCAGGTTTTGATGGCGCACATGTACAGGTGCAGTCTTCCTGTGGTCACTGAGCATAGGCTCTTAGGATCAGGTCAGGATGAACCCACAAGGTTTGGTCATGGTGTCTCTTGTTGTTCCGCAGTGAAGCTGGCCATGTGGGAGTCCACGCTGGATACTTTTGTGGAATCCATCCAATCTATCCCAGAGGTCAGCCATTCATGCGCCCACCCTCCTACCCACCAGCGCATGCCACAGATCTCCATATCATTGAATTCTTCTTTCAGATGCTAAAAGCCAGAAAAAAACTAAAACTGTCTCACGACGACGTCATGCAGAAAATCGGGGAGCTCTTTGCTCTACGGTAAATTAATTTACAGTATGGCAGTATCATTTATGTGTGCTGTATGTTGCTTTTAGTTTTGTGTACACTATTGCGGTGTTATTTATGTGTATTATATGATTCTTTTTGTTTTGTGCACAGTATGGTTATATAATTTGGTACTTTTCATTTCGTGTACAATTTGGCAGTGTCATTTATTCGTATTATGGGTGCTTTTAGTTTTGCACACAGTATGATAGTGTTATTTATGTGTTCTTTATGGTTCCATAATATAACAGCTCCGTACACTGTGTAGTAGCCAGTAGGGCAGTACAATTTGTGTACTTTATGGCGCTTTTAGCTTTGTGAACAGCGTGATTTTATTTATGTCTCCTTTAGTTTTGTGTACAATATTGCAGTGCTATGTGTATTATATGGTGCTTTCAATTTTGCGTGCAGTATTTTAGTTTTATTTATGTGTATTATATGGTGCTTTCAATTTTGCGTACAGTATTGCAGTGTTATTTATGTGTATTATATGGTGCTTTCAATTTTGCGTACAGTATTGCAGTGTTATTTATGTGTATTATATGGTGCTTTCAGTTTTGTGTACAGTATTGCAGCATTATTTATATGTATTATGTGGTGCTTTTTGTTTTGAGTAGTGTGTTGCAGTGTTATTTGTGTGTACAGTATTGCAGCATTATTTATATGTATTATGTGGTGCTTTTTGTTTTGAGTAGTGTGTTGCAGTGTTATTTGCGTGTACAGTATTGCAGCATTATTTATATGTATTATTTGGTGCTTTTTGTTTTGTGCACAGCATTGCAGGGTTATTTTTGTGTACTGTATGGTACCATTATTTATCTACTGTACAATGAGGGCACAGCCTGTGCCTCTACCGTGTATGTGGGTAGATCCAGTTGTATGTGCTTGTGTGCTCCATATACGTTACTTTTTCCTTGACAGGAACATGCATCGTGCAAATGGCGGCATTGGTAATATAGTTGTAATCTTATTTTTCAGACATCGTATAAACCTAAGCTCGGACCTCCTCATGACCCCTGATTTCTACTGGGATAGAGAGAATCTTGAGCACCTCTACGATAAAACTTGTCAATTCCTCAGTATTAACCGCAGAGTCAAGGTGCAATTTTATTTAATCCTATATTTAAAGCACATAGATATTGTTGGCCTGTCCATAGGGTGTCAGATCGGTGAAGGTCCAACACCCGACACTCCTGCTTGCAGCTCACGTGGCGTCCGAAAGTAAACAGGGTCCAGGACACCACAGCGCCATCATGGTGTAGTGGTCATTATTCAGTACTGCACTTCATATATTGAACATAAGCTGGCCATGCATGTTATATTAATGTCTGCTAGTTTGGGCAGGACTGGCATCAATCTAATGTGTATAGAAGCCCCTTACTCTCCTTGATGGCAGATGTCTGCGTAAAGGAAAGATTGGGTGTGTTGGATTTAAACTGCCCAATCCTTGTTCTCATAGAAAATAAGCCGCCGCCAGAGTTATCTGGCAGCTGCACATACGGGGAGCGTGCATCCAGCTCCTACTCTACAGGATACACTTGAGTAAGGATTTCTGCAGTTCCCATTGAACTCCATAATAAATCTGTCTTCACTATGCTGCAAAGCTCCCCCTAGTGGTGCGAATTTTACCAGCTTTACCGATCATCCTATCACAGACAAACCCCTAAAAAATGTCGCCCCCGGGGGGTAAAAAGCTGATTTTGAGAAAAGGGTCTCCAGAGTGATATCCGTGCTGATAAACGACTCTCCTTTCTCGGTGATATAGGGTGGGCTCCCCCTTTATTTCCCTCCATTTGTAATTATAGGGCACATAGTAATGGTTTGGCGATAGTCTCTTCAAAGACCCCATATAATTAAAACTCCGCGAGGGGCTTTATAAAAAAATGATTTTATTTATGTGTTATATTTTTTTAGGTGATTAATGAAAAGCTGCAGCACTGTACAGAACTGACGGATCTGATGAGAAACCATTTAAGTGAGAAACACGGCCTGCGACTGGAGTGGATGATCGTCATACTGATCACCATCGAGGTAGGGGTCCGAAGCGGCAATTACATGGAATATCCAACCAAACTAAGCCCCCACAAGTGGTGGTCCATACACATCAGACCACCATCCCTCCCGACTCCTTCCATACACACGGGGGCAGGTGACTGTAGACTTGTGAATCCTCACAGCGCGCGCACTGTGCACTGTCAGGATTCTCTGGCCCCAGCAGTCACATGACCACAAGTATGAGATTTGCATTCTTCTGGCCACATTCCAACTAGACTTGTATGGAGCAAGGCCGTGCACCACGTCTAGTTGGCATGTGACTGCATGTATGCAAATTCTCGGTCACACGCTCGCTCGCTCTCAGCACTGGAGAATACTGAAAGCGTGCAACGTTTCCACCACTGTAGGTCCTACAGTGGTTACATTATGGCGAAATAAAGATCAAGTTTTGTTTTTCACCTGGATTGGATTCTGGTCCCTTCTATTTTTGGTAGACCCTTTAAGTATGTGACCCTCAATGTAGTCTCTTATTCTCCTCTTTTGTATTTTTTTCAGGTGCTGTTCGAGCTCGGAAGGGTCATATTCTGACCAACAAACTGTGACAATGAAATCAAAGGGCAACCACGTGATTCACGTCATGTCGGGGTCCCTCTCCAGAGGGAGAGCTGCCGCCCATATGGCATTAAACAGACGCTGCTGCCCCTTTAAGAGCGCTGTGGCAGCGACAGAATAACTGACTACTGACTGACAGAAGTAATTTTGTCGGACAGTCGAATGCAATCTATTGTTCCCTGTTATCAGCCCATTTTACATTGGGACCATAAACTACCTCGCATAATAATATACAGATTATCGGATTTTACAGTATCGAAAAAAGTGATTAATATCGATGTGGTTCGGCTTATACTCTCCTAGTTAAAGCAGTGTGACCGTCATTTTAATATTTCTTTCATAAATCAATAATACATATAAAAATAAGTAACTTTGTAATATATCTTATCAGAGAAATCTGCTTCTTTGTCTGCCAGGACTGAGCTTTCATTTTCAAAATTCTCAATTTACAGGTAAAATGTGTATTCAGTGAAGACTTATTGTTTTATTACTGACAGTTGGTGCTGACAGTATTCTATGTAGAGGGGAGGGGCTACAGGATTAACTCCTTCCCCTCCCGTGTACATGGGGAGGAGCTAAAGGCTGAACTCTTTGCCCTCCTGTCTACATGGGGAGGAGCTAAAGGCTGAACTCTTTCTTCTCCTGTCTACATGGGGAGGAGCTAAAGGCTGAACTCTTTCCCCTCCTGTCTACATGGGGAGGAGCTAAAGGCTGAACTCTTTCCCTCCTGTCTACATGGGGAGGAGCTAAATGCTGAACTCTTTCCCCTTCTGTCTACATGAGGAGTAGCTAAAGGTTGAACTCTTTCCCCTCCTGTCTCCATGAGGAGGAGCTAAAGGCTGAACTCTTTCCCTCCTGTCTACATGGGGAGGAGCTAAAGGCTGAACTCTTTCCCTCCTGTCTACATGGGGAGGAGCTAAAGGCTGAACTCTTTCCCCTCCTGTCTCCATGGAGAGGAGCTAAAGGCTGAACTCTTTCCCTCCTATCTACATCGGGAGAAGCTAAAGGCTGAAGTCTTTCTCCTCCTGTCTAAATGGGAGGGAGCTGCAGGTTGAACCCCTCTTGTCTACATAGAATTTTATAAGCACCAACTGTTATCTCATATCTCTGTAATGTAAAAGTCGTTCTTCACTGAACACACATTTTACATGGAGAATTTTGGAAATGAAAGATCAGTCCAGGAGCAGGAAGAAGCAGATTTCTCTGATAAGATCTAATACAAAGCTGGTCATTTTCACGTGCACTATTGATTTATAATAAAAATTAAAATGACCGTTACACTTTAAAGTTCCGTTCACTGACCGCAACAGTTTTTCCATTCACTGACCGCAAGCAGGAATCATGAAGACGAGAAGGAATTTGGACGTTTTATTTAAAATGAGAAATTTCTTCTAATTATCTATCTATATAAATATATATGGTATAATTTGTGAGATGATGGCGCGCGCCTGTTTTCTGTACAGAACGCCTGTAATCGTGTTATAACTTATTATGAGAAGTGATCGACACTTGAATTTTGTGCAAATTTTTCCGAGAATGTGTCCTGAATCACCGACCGAATAAAAAACTATCTTTATTATGGAGAACGGATCCTTCTCTGGATTATTTTGGATGGTTGTCCTGTTAGGAAAAAAAATAAAGGCGAGACCTCTCAGTCTCCCAAAAGAGTCGGCTCATCTCCCAACACCTGGTGAAACCTTACGGAAATTGGCGATTTGGGGAATATTTCCTGTTCCCGATTCCTCAAGGAGGTGGAGAATAGACAACCAATCAGAGCGCAGCTTTCATTTCTTCAACTACTCTGGCAAAATGAAAGCTGTTGTGTGATTGGTTGAATATAGGCGTTTCCCAGATCAGCCATGACGGCTCTTATACACCGAGTACAGCCAATGACGTAACTTTAAGTTCAAGGGTCCCAATGCAAAATCTCCAAAATGGCCCCAACTATAACGAGTTTCCTGACACGTACGTCAATTCAGGTGAGGTGCCCATCACTTCTCCCCTGCTATGGAAATATTGGGTTGCCATAGCAGCCAGAGGCCTATTAAAGGCCCCCCGCCTCCACCATTTTGGTCCTGTGAAGTCTGGACCACTATACAACCGATCAAACAAATACTAAAAAATTTTTAAAAAATTTAGTATCGCGACGTCTGTAAAAGTGCAATCTATGAAAATATAAAAAATAACACATGGATTTTTTTTTTAGGTGGTCAAAAAACAAAGACTTTCTAATGAAAACCACTTCTTTTTTTGGATAGCTTTTGGGGGAGTTTGGGGTTTCCTGAAGCAGTTTTGAACAGTTTTTCGGGTATGATCACACAATGCCTTTAAGAAGACGCCAAGGTTTTATCTAGGTGAAGCCACTTCAGGAAAAATCCGGTTGTTTTTTTAATGAAGCGACTTTTCTGGTGGTTTCGCCGTCGCTTTTTCAAGGGCTCGGCCGCCGGTGTCCTTTTTTTTTACTATAATTTCTGCTAGAGTTAGCAAGGGGCCGCCCGAAAGATGAAGATGCTACTTCTCTTATCCACTTCCCAGTTTCTGAAGAACTAACAAAGGACTGAACATGCGCCCAGAAATGTTGTTTTTACATTATTTTTTTGTGACGGGCGTGCAGGGCTTTTTCAGGCGGAACCCACCTGAAAAAGACGTCACGTGCACATAGCCTTCAAGTGTTTTTTTTTGGATAGGTTTTTTTTTGTAGCTTTTTGATTGGCCGTTGCCTAATTTGGAGCATTTTCCAACATAAAGTGTTTTTTTTTTGTAGCTTTTTGATTGGCCGTTGCCTAATTTGAAGCATTTTCCAACAGAAAGTGTTTTTTTTTTGTACAATAGAAATGAATAGGACCCGCTCCCAACGACCCCTTAAAAAAAACTCCACGTGCACGTGACATACCCTTATGGTACATATGATATGATACCACAATTCCCCCCCCGGGTAGTAATTGTATAATTGTAGTAATACTATAGTGGGAAAAAAATAAAGAAATTCTAAATTTTGCATTTTTGGGGGGCATCGGACCCCCTTTCCCCCCCAAAAAATGCAATAAAATATTTTACGTACCCCAAAATATAAAAGATTCTGATCTCAGAGGGAAGAGTCGTATAAATCGGACGGAGATCGGATGGACTGGCCGGCGGCTATCTGACCCCAGCGTGACAGCTTGATGTATTTCTATGCAGCGGTCACCCTCTGGTCTGGGAGCCGCCGGCCAGTCCGGGCATTGCATCCGATCTCCGTCCGATTTATACGACTCTTCCCTAAGGACAGGCCAGCAATGTAAAAGGCCCAGACGGCTCCTTTAAGACTTTATTAGGGTCTCCCCCTTGCGGGTCCGCATTGTGTCTATCATTTATGAGGTAAATTAACCACCTACGACCTATACCGGTATCTAGAAATATGTATTGCAGGATGAGTTAACTGAGGATCTGACAGTGAGCTCGTTCTGATAGGAGAGTTGATAACTCTGTTCTCTGTCTTTTTCTGATTTATGACCACAGATCACATTAAGGAACTAAAAAGCAACATTTTTATTGAAACCCAATTATAAAAAAAATAGTTTTAGCTCCAATTACATGCATTTAGGTAAAAAAAAAAAAGTCCTAATGTGGACAACCCCTTTTAGAAAGAGGATTTGGGGCCACGGGCTGAAATTCTTCTGGAAGCCGGTAGGGGTCTCACTCCTTGTTACAAGCTTTGGTTGCATCAATGCACAAAATGTTACACCGCTCTAGACAGGTGAACGTCTATGGTAAGGTCATGTGATCAGGCGAGCGGCTCCTTCGGTTACCAAGGATACGAGAATAAACGGAAAAACTAACCCTCTGTTATCACGTGATCACCCAGCGTAAATTCCATCCCAGCAGTTTCGTCATTTACCCCGTTCATGAACAGGTCGTGATTTAAATTAATATTCGCTTTGTTTCCTTATCGCGACTTACTTTATCGGGCTCCAAATTGTAGTTGTAGAGATTAAATGAGAGGAGAATATTTTTTTTTAATAGCATTTTGTGGCGAATGTGCGAGCGGGAATGGACAGAAGCGAAATTTGCGCGCGATGTTTGAGCTCAGTCAGTGGCTGGGACGGACACAGAGCGGGTGTGAGGGGCGCCGGGGGCGGCCGGAGCCGGGGGTGAGCGCTCACAGAGGGGGCTATTAAGACGGAAGCTGCCTGCTGTCTATCTGCGCACTATGGACCGGCCGGCCAGGTGAGCGATTAACCCCTCAATGTAGCTTTTTTTTTTTTACTTTTTCCTAATGGGTTAAATTTTATGTTTTGACTTTCCCAGAGGCAGCGACATCAAATATAAGTCCCCCCCTATAATGTTGTTTTATGCCCCCTGGGATCATCTGATCGCTCCTACCCCATACTGTAATGTGTCCGTACTGCCGCAGGCCATCGACAAATCACCTTCTTCCTAGAAAGCACCAAAATGGCGGCGTCAAAGATCTACAGATCCCCCCCCTTATTGCCAGGCAACACATCACAAAAATGCACCCAGCGATTGGCAGCCACGTACTCCCTGCGGTCAGTGATTGGCAGCCACGTACTCCCTGCGGTCAGTGATTGGCAGCCACGTACGCCCTGCGGTCAGCGATTGGCAGCCACGTACGCCCTGCGGTCAGTGATTGGCAGCCACGTACGCCCTGCGGTCAGTGATTGGCAGCCACATACGCCCTGCGGTCAGTGATTGGCAGCCACGTACGCCCTGCGGTCGGTGATTGGCAGCCACGTACGCCCTGCGGTCGGTGATTGGCAGCCACGTACGCCCTGCGGTCTGTGATTGGCAGCCACGTACGCCCTGCGGTCTGTGATTGGCAGCCACGTAAGCGCTGCGGTTGGTGATTGGCAGCCACGTAAGCGCTGCGGTCAGCGATTGGCAGCCATGTAAGCGCTGCGGTCAGTGATTGGAGCCACGTACGCCCTGCGGTCGGTGATTGGCAGCCACGTACGCCCTTCGGTCGGTGATTGGTCGTACTCTAGCATGTCATTAACTCAGAGTCTAAATGATATTTTTCAGGAATAAAAAATCAGTGGATTATTCCCAGTTTTTGGATCTGGAAGATGACGGTAAGTGAGAAATATAACGGAATGTTTGTGATTTGCCATATTGGGGTTGGTCCATACGGGTCTACTCGCATGTAGCTGCCTGTTGAGATAATCTGTTATTAGAGCGTACCTGTAGTTTCAGGCAAACTGTTCAGTATAACCGTTCCTACGTGTGCATAAAGATGATGTTTCTGGCCATTACAGACTCAAATCCTGTATTTTTCTCCGATTTTCCACTCTGCAGGCTCTATCTCATCCTTTTCATATTGTCTCTGAGCTGGTGGAGTGAGACCAGCTGCTATGATCTCTCCCATACACATCACACAGAGATATGAGTGATTCTTTCTCTCCCGTCTCTGTTGCACATGTTCAGCACCAACAGCAGAATGGAGGACAGTATACAGCAATACTGAGCAGTGTAGATGTGAATCCAGCTCTTTGGATAAGATAAACTCTTACTAGAAAGCAGCAGCACTGTCTTTTTGTCTATCTCTCCTCTATAGAATTGATAAGCAGCTGTAATCTGATCCCTCAGTCTTTTTGTGAGCTAGAAGGATTTAATCTGTTTTTTTTTCTCAAGTAGATGATGATTTCAGTGGGAGGGAAAGAAGCGGCTTATAAGTGGAGAAAGAAGCTGATTTGTCTGATGAGATGAATTACAAAGTTTCTTCTATTCGCTATTACTATTGATTTACGCAACATTTTGTTGAAATTTCACCGACTATATATTTAACCCCTTCACCCCCAAGGGTGGTTTGCACGTTA
>VIAB01005616.1:21699-34463 GCA_009801035.1 Oophaga pumilio | reverse complement strand
AAAATAGTACACATATTTGGCCACGCCACATCCAGAAAGACCCAATCTGTAAAACTGTCAAACTAGCTAACCTCTACAGTGAACACCTGCAAAAAAAATAAACATGGTAAAAAATTATGGTTTTTCATCAAATCGTTTGAAATAAAGTAGAATAAAATGCGATTAAAAAAAGTAAATAAAACTGTTACTGCTGAAAACGTCATTTTTTCCCACAAAAATCAGCTCCATCAATGGAGGAATAAAAAAGCTATAGCTCTCAGAATATAGTAATGCAAAAACCTTATTTTTTTTCTATACAATAGTTTTTATTGTGTAGAAGCAACAAAACATAAAATGAAATAATGTGTTATCGCTGTAATCGTACTGATCTGAGGAATAAAGCTGCAATCACTTTAATCATATGATGAAACGGCATAAAAAAAAAAAAATTCTCTGAGTTGCTGTTTTTTGTGCATTCCCAAAAATCGGAATAGAAGGTGTAAAAAAAAAAAGTTATGTAAGCAAAAACGGTACTGATAAAAGCTCCATTTCATCCCGCAAAAAACAAGCCCACACACGACTGTCAGCAGAAATACAGAAAAGTTATAGCTCTTAAAAAATGGCAATGCAAACATTTTTTTTTTTTACAAAAATTAGTTTTTTTAGTGTGTGATAGCAAAACCTAAAAAAACAATATAAATTCGGTATCGCTGTAATCGCACAGACCCCAAGAATAATGTTGTCTAATCACTTATACAGTACAAAGATCGGCATTAAAAAAATAAATAAAACAAATTCTCCTCCTGCTATTCATTTGTTTATTCTGCCTCCCAAAGATCGCAGTAAGGCTCGGTGCACATTTATCCTACGCTCTATGCTGAGCGCTTACATCAGGGATTCCATGTAAATCTCTGAAATATGATTGTACAATGTGATTCTAACGGAACCCCCGGCAGAAGATTCCCTATAATGAGGCAGATGAAGTCTGTCCTATGATCCGGCCGTGCCCACTGTTTTAAATGTGCAGAAAAGGCCACAGGTTTGTACAGTTCTTAAAAGCCTGATTCCGTCGAACAGAAGCCACACAAAGTCCAGAATATCTCTGCTGCCTGAGTGAATGGATCCCTCAGGGGCTTCATCCGAATCACATACATAGTGAATTCCATACAAATCTACAAAATAAATGCTCTGCATAGAGCTGCGGCAAAATGTTCTGTACCCTAAAATGTCTCCAATAAAAGTTTCTACTCAACCCACACAAAATAAGTCCCCACTCAGGTCTGTCATCTGCAATATTTAACAGAAATATTGGAGGTGTCCAGATTACTGGTAGCACAAAGGCTGGTAACAGAAAGGCTCTGGAAAACTGATGTGGTTCCCACCAAAAGAAATCCAGCTAAATCTGCTTTTCTAAATCCAAATGCACCCTCCTCCTGAGCTCCAGTGTGCCTAAACTGCAGTTTGCATCCACATGTTTGGCATTACTGAAGCGAGGAGAGCCCACTTAATTTACGTAGTGCATGTCTGTAGAAGCACAATGTATGGGCACTGATATACAAGCACTACAATTGCTTGTTTCTGGAAACAATTCAGAGTCAAGATCATCACTACACTCGAAGATGAATTCCCAGAGGTGTGTATTTTCCAAACTGGGGTCAACTGAGAAAGGTTTCTAATCTCCTGGCACTTAGAGGCTCTGTATATTGGGTCTGCAAACTATTCTATGAAAATTTGTTCTCCAAGAATCAAATAGTGCTCCTTCCCTCCAGAGTCTCGCTATGTGGCCAAACAGTACTGTACAGCTACATATGGGGTATTGCCACGTTCATGAGAAATTGTGTAACAAATCAGTAATTTTTACCTATTTTCACTTGTGAAAATGTAAAATCTAGGGCTAAAACAACATTATAGTGGTAAAAATGTAATCTTATTTTCTTTGCCACTCAATGACATGAAGTTTAGCAAAATACATGTCGTATCAATATGTGTCACAACACAGCTGTCGAGTGACCTGGGACTAGGGACTCCTTTCCTGGCCCTAACTCTAGGGGACGCACTAGGTCACCCTGTTCTCCGGGATACTTCAGATGGCGAAGATGCCGGGGCCTCCATCCTTGCCTTATCTCCTAAGTTAGCCCTTCGTCTGTCACCTTCCCCCATCCAGGGAAGCAGGGGCGCTACTGTGCACCAACCCGACAAACAGGGCATCAAAGACAAGGGTAAACTGAAAACTCCACAGACACAAAATATTCACTCACATATAACAAGAGAATCCACCAGGGTGTGCAGAAAGGGGAAGAAAGCAAAACAGGGAAGGATAAGGAATTACCAAGCATACAAGCCAAACAACAGTCACTTATAATTCCTCCAGCACTCCTTCTCATACCAGCATCTCTCCTTCCTATTGTTATGAAGCAAGTGCTAACTCTGACAAGGACTAGGTTATAGAGCCCAAATTTTATAGGGAAAAGGAGTGGCTAACCGAGCACAGCTGAACACAGGAATTTCCAACATGGCCAATAAACCCCTGTTCGGCTGGAAGAAAAACACGTTTATTAAACTGGAGAAGAGCTTCTTCTCAGCGGTGGAATAGGAGAAACTAGACGCTGAGGACTTCTGGCTCCGCTCCGTTGCGGTAAACCCATGACAATATGCTCATTGAAATGCTAGATGATTTCATTAAAAGGTTTAGTTTAGTCTATAAAATGGGATCACTTATGGAGGGTCCTGCTGTCCTCACACCTCAGGAGCTCTGCTATGTGACATGGTACCTGCAAACCATTGCAGGCATCTGCACTCTGATATGGCGCTCATTCCCTTCTCAGCTTAGCAGTGTGCCTAAAAAGTAGTTTTTGATCATATATGGGGTATTGCTGGACTCAGGAGACATTGAGCAAAAAATTTTGCGGTCAATTTTCTCCTATTAGCCCTTCTGAAAATTAAAAAATTAAGGCTAAAAACATTTTAGTGGAAAAAATATAACTTTTCATTTTCACAGCCCAATGTTATACAATTCCGTGAAATACCTGTAGGTTTAAAATACTCACTACAGCCCTAGAGGAATTCTGTGATAGGTGTATTTTCTAAAAGAGGGTCACTTGTGGGTGTTTGTGCTGTGTTGGAACCTTGGTGGCTCTCCATATGCGACATGGTGTCCGCAATCACTGTACACTGTAAGAGGGAAATAGCTAATAAAAAATTCCTTAGATTGAGGATGTATGACAGTCAACATCCTAGATTCAGTGCATGGACGTCCTGAAAAAATAGCATGATACAATCGGACTCCGTGCCAACAATAGATGAAGACTGCCAGCACTCCCAATATATACAACAGCCAAACACCACCAAATATTATACTATATGCAGGCTAAAAGCCCATGCAATGAGACCACATCCCTCCACCCAGACGCGCGTTTCATCCACACTTCTTCAGGGGGAATTTTTAATTAGATATTTCCCTCTTATGTACTAACACTTTATATACAAATTTGTATACTCTTTTTGAGTTGTCCCATCTTTGGGAAAACAGCTTATGACATTTATATCTAGCCTCATCATCTATATTTATCAACAAGGAATTTATTCCTTAGCAGCCTACATGCAACTTTAATGAATGTCTAACAAGATCCCTATCCATCAGCGTCACTCACATTAGAGGCATTTACTTTATATTATTCTGTCACTTTTTGTCATTTTGTGTATATCGATGAACCTCTGTGACTCAGACTTGGTTACTAAGCTCTCAGATGAGGTAGCAAAAACCTGCTGACAGATTCCCTATAAGACACATGCACTGATGCCATGACATATACATGCCTGACAAAGTTCACACTACTGATGAGTGCTACAAGATTTTATCTTTTTAATGGGAATCTTCATATTTTTTTTTATACTAGGTGGTCTAGACAATTCAATCACATTTTTGTGTCCAAGTATCTATAAACCTGATATAAACATTGATGGAAAGAGTCAAGCACAAACATGACCACGTCTCTAGCAGGTCTTCCCTTACATGTGGCCACTACTTAGCCTGCTAAACTTAAAGGTAATTAAAAAAACAAAGTAAACATAATTAAAAATGAATTCCTAAATAACTAATTAGCAAATCACATTTATGTTGTCACCGTAGTACATTAAGTTGGCTGCCACCTTGCTCCACTAAAAGAGACCTGTCCTGAGCATGCTCACAGGCACCTACCCTATTAACATTATTGGTCAGGTTTCTGTAAGGGCTCTATCTCACGACTGTATTTTCGATCCAAGTGCTATTTGTCAATAAACAGACTGGACACGGACAGCACTAGGACCAATGTTATTCCATGGTGCAGTACAGATGTACGAAGCTGCAGTCACTGCAATTTTTTAACATAAGAAACTGTTAATGGTTAATAATTGCTGCTTTTTAAAAAAAAAAACAACTGATTGTATACGGACTGCACATGACAAGTGAGGGAAAAAAAAACATCGAGTTTTGTGGATAAAACTGATGATTTTTTTTATACGCTTGTGTCACGATAATATAAATATGCCATATTCTGAGTATACTTCTAGAAGGTTCCATGGCTTTACAGACACACGGTGTGGGCTTTTTGACACCCCCCTTCCAGCTCTTCTCACTACACACTCTGTGCAACATGATATTAGTGTGCTAGCAGCCCCCACTGAGTAGTTTATGGCCCCAAGCTGGCTGAAGGCAGTTGTGGAAACGTGCTCTTTTGTTCATTTAAAAACTTAATAGTAGGGCATAACTTGACCCCAATTAGTGATAGAGATATAAAAGTTACATATTCCGAATGTACACCGATAGATCAATAACCCAGTGAAATCTCTAGGATCCAGAACCATCAGAATCCGAGGAATGGATTTCTCCGTAAGCAGGTCATGCAGCCACTTTGTGTTTATACTTCAATGAACCCCCATGTCATGCTGAGCATAATGATAATTTTGTGTTTCTTCTACAAGGTTCACCTGATATATAGGTAATAAAGTATTTCATAACTGTTCAGAAAGTGGAGTTCCCCAACCACCCAGTGAAGTCAGCACAGTGGGAGTGCCTTAAGTTTGAGCACAGGTATAAGTTTCTGTAGCCCATTTAGGAGGCTCTCTCTCTTTGCCTGGGAAGTGACTGACCAGATCAAAACGGATGCACTGGGACATATGCCCCCCCTCCCTGCCGCATGGCTCACCATGGAATGATATAAGATCCCTGTAAGTTTATTTTCATCCTTCATCCTTTTTATTTCATAATTGCTTTGTACATATTGTAAATTGTCTCATTTTATAATATATTTTTATACTTTTGTAAACAGTGCCTATTCTTCTGGAGTAAAATTATAAAACTTTACTAGCTTTGTTCTCCTTGCTCTAAACGTATCCCCACGACCTCCGTGCTAAATGAAGCCAATGCTACTGATTAAGGTTGGCTCCTGTCCCAATATTAATTAAAATCAGGAGCTGGTGGCAGCTAAGTGTGTTCTGGGCTTTTCAGGAGACTCTGGCAGTGACGGACGGGGTTTGATAAGTGTATATCCCACCTGGGATGGGAATAAGTTATCGCCCTCACTGCAGAGTGCCTAATAGCCAGTACACATCCAGGCGGCCTGTCTGTCGACTACTTATCCTAGGTGCAGTTCCCTGAATGACCTGAGGATAAGGGGGGCGCCAGAGAGCTGCAAGTTCCGAACTGGAATTGGAAGGCAGGATAAACCAATAGATCCCCCCTGTAATTCATCACATATTGGAGGCAGCGGTGGGATAATAAAATCCCCCCTGAAAAGGGAACTGGGGGCAACCGAAACACCCCCAGTTCATAGCAGCTTGTCTGAACTTACCCTTAGTGTAACTAGACGGTGAACAATGATGTACTAAAGTGACTACCTCCCTTAACAAAACAAGTGTGATTTTCAAATGAAATGTACATAGGAATTTATTTATAACATATTTTTCTTTATCTTTTGATATTCCCAGAGAATATCGTTAAGACCTATTAAAAATCTCAGAGGAATAAAAGTTTATAGCTGACACTGATCTTTGTTGGACTTTTGTTATAACTGAGAGAGCACTGCGACTTAAAAGTCTCCTCAACTTGGTATGTCAGGCTTGACATGTCACTCTCCACAAGGAGAAACGTTATTCCTTGGATTCCGGTCAGACACCTCTCACCCAGCGAAACCAGATCTCACACTTTGCACTGATGAGGGGTAGTACCCGGAAACAGTGTCTGCAAATTGATTTTGCTTTTGGCGTTTATCCCAAGTCATGTAACAAGGCTCATACAGAGTATATACTGACTTTTGATTGCTACTTCCTATAAGTGGCACTAGAGTTCTAGTCCCCATCCTCTCTGAAGAGACAATTTGCATCTTTATAATCAAGACACCACTACACCACACGCATTTTATGAATCAGAGTAAATTAACCTTAAAGACATTTCTATTTTCAAAAAGAAATCAATAGTGCAAGCAATGAAAATATATATTCTATTAGAGACAAATGTATTTTTGTCGTCCTTTCAACCACTTATTTTTCCTGCACTGATCACACTCTCTGAATTACAGGGTGAAATAGGTCTATAGAGTCTGTGCACAGGGAGATCAGGGTACATACTGTGGCTTAGGAAAGTCTATAGAGAGTAGAAACTAAAGAGGAACATGCTTCTCGAGGTGGAAACACAGAGACATGACTGCTGCTTGAGGTGAGCATTCTACCTCACACCAGAGCTGGGATCACAGTTACACTGCTCAATATTGGTTTATAATGTGCATGCTTCTATAGAGAAATAGAGGACCTTGATCTCTTATTTTCTATGTAAGTAGTGTAGACATCATGGCAGCTAATCTTATCACTTTGATGCAAAGGTCATGGAGAATTTACAATCAGAAATTGCGCCTATAAAAAGAAGAAAACAAAACAAACCACAAAAAGATGTCAGATGTAGAAATAGCGATATTACTCATGTACATGTAAGGAGGTGGCGGGGAACCTCACGTGCCTCCTCTCTCCCAGGCGCTGTTTGCACGGTCATCTGCGGCACCTCATGGCTTAATGTTATTGATGTGATATGTAATGTTTACATATTGTGATGTTATGTACTGTCTGTAAGATTAGGGTTGGAATAGGAACTTAAAGTATAGGATAATATGGGGATAGAATAGAAGGGGGGAACATTAGTGGTAGGAATTAGCATAGCATGGTTGGGAGATAGGCGGCACAGGGGTTAATGTACTGAAAGGGGCAACACAGAGCAGGGACTTGAAGCTGGGTTGCTTCCTGGTTGAGTTCAGAAGCCCGCGCAACTGTCGTCGCAGTAAGGGGCCCCAGGCAGTGAACAGTGCAGACGGGCACCAGCTTGAAAGGACCATCTCCAATTAGGATCCGGGGTCTATGACAGGGGTGGAAGCCGCAGTGGAAGCGTTCCTGGCAACTCTTCCCATTGGAGCCGGACAAGGGGCTGATAAGGAGCTGGTGACAGGAAAGAACAGGAGGGACACGGACTGTTTAAATGGCCGGGATTGCAGGACAGAGGAAGCTGCTAGTGAGAACAGGGCCTGTCAGGATGACAGGGAAAGAAAGGAAGATGACTCTGTATGTGATGTGTGCCACCAAAGTAAAGTCTGTTTTAATGTTAAGTAAAGTTACACTGTTGAGCAAGAACAGGGAGTACGGAGTGATTTATGAGACTGATGCATCAGACGCTGAAGTAACAGGGATCGCGGAGACTCCAGCAGCTGAAGTGAGTACAGTACCCCATGCAGAGCTGAAAGGACTTGTTGTTTCATATGTGAGGCGCTAGGGTGTGGGAACAGAGCAGCCAGTTGCCACGACTACCACCCTGGCCGCCTTACATACACACAAATCATATCCTATCCTAACATGTCAACAGAAACACTGCATATGGAAAAAAAAGAAACATAACATACCCAACCAAGGTTTTAGAAAGCCATAAAATAATTCATCTTTTGGTGCAACGGCAGCTGTGAACAAAAAAAAAAATAATAGTGATCGTTAGAAAAATGGAAAAAAAATGTTGCAGTTTATGTAAAGGATGCCGAAGTCAAGAAATGTGAATAGTTAGTGAAGTATCATGTTTGAAGTTGCGATTAAAAAGCGTCATGAAGAAGTAATTCATTTATTAAGGTCAGTAACCATCTATAAATGTACATTTTTACTTCTTTTATGTGTGTAGACTGCAATACAGACTGCAATACATGTCAGATTCCCTATAGATCAGAGATGCACAACCTTTTTTGGTCCCAGTGAGAAATTGTGTGATTGCACGACACCGTATAAAATTTGACAGGGTATTTTGATCCAAAGTATATATCAATAGTACTATATATGCTATAATCTAATAAGTGGGGTTCCATTTGTAGAACGCCGACTATTGTAGACAGATAGTGGTCCTCCCTTGCACTATTTATTCTACACAATAGCTATCCCATTAGTTTATGAGCGTTACTGAACCCCAAACAAATCAGAGATGTCTGTGGGCCATACAAAATGGCATTGCGGGCCGCAGTTTGTGCACCCCTGCTATAGATTAAGCATTCTCAAAAAGAATGGCCTTCTTGTGTGTGTGTAGTAGAAACAAGACAATTACAAGAGCGTATTATATGAGGACCAATTCACTGCTTTGTATAGGGAGGACCAGTTAAGACGTGTAAAATGTAAATGAGTCTTGGTTATTTTGTATTTCATTGTGTACAAAAAGCAACACAAGGTATAGGAATTAAAGGGGTTATCCAGTATTTGGACAACCCCTTCTCATTCCTCACATTTGGCCCCGTTAAAATAAATACCTCTATACTTGCCTCCGGTGCCGACGCCGTTCCAACAATGCTGGCATTCTAGTTCCCAGGGCACACGAGAGGTTGTTATGTCACACGAACCCTACGCCCAATCAGCGCTGGCGTCACTGTCCCTGACTTCGGACAAATCGAACATCAAGAGGAAGTCATTTTAACAGGGCCAAACGTGAGGAATGAGAAGGAGTTTTTGGTCGTAGTGGACAACCTCTTTAATGTAACATATTTTATACATGTGGTGGCGGTCAGAGACATAGCAGCAAAAACAAAAACACAAATATAACGCTGAACAAAAAAATAAATGACACCATAAAAACAATGACAACTGAACTGGTCGTTTATGTCACTGACAGTTTATTCACCCAAATAACAGAGCAACACTGCAAACAAACATAGCCAAAGCACATCCACCTGCCCTCCGATAGATGCCATGGGTCAGTACAGTCGTGGTTCACTGCCCTGGGGTTTTATAAAATTCACAGAGCTATAATGTAATTGTGATACTATAGAACAAACCTGCCTCCTACAAACTGCAGCGGACGTGCAGACTGGGCAGTGTGACTGCTCCTAACACAATACTTTGTGGGTTGCATGCTACTTTTGGGTAACATCTATTCAATTATTGCAAAATGAAACATGACCCAATAAAGTTGTTTTATGGTTGCCCAATGTATGGCTAAATTCACACAAGCAAATAAAAAAAAAACATCTGAGTTTCAACCAGAAATCTCAGATGATTTCTTTTTATCATTTGTTATCTGTGTGCCATCTGTTTTCATACAGCAGCAGTTATTAAAAATGTAAAAGACTAAATAGCAGTTCTTTAACATAGGAAGCTTATGTACAGTGGCATGGAAAGGTTTGGGCACCCCTAGTCAAAATTACTGCTGAACAGTTGAGCAAGGTTGAAGGGATTCAGAAGTCTGCAGTCACATTGAGTGACTGAAGACATTTACCACCAGACTGGCTAACCCCTTAAATTAAAAGTCTGCCGGATCCTCCTACACCATATTCAGGAAATGGACTCCAGTCCAACTAGTGTTCATGTCTTACATAATTTATGCCACTTCCCGATGTAAATTATACTGAATCTGTTGGAAAATGCTAGGTCATGTTTTCTACTTTAAGTTCCACGCACTTTTAAGCAAAAAGAGGCACAGCAATTTGCAGGTGTACAAAGGTTGATAAGGTTGATAAACACGCCACTCCCTATTTTCAGCGTCTATAGACACATTGAGCATGTGCACGTGCATAAACATTCTGGTGTGAACAGTCTTAACCGTTTTTAGCAATGCTATACTGTATGTCACGTGGCAGATTTCTTGAATTTTCCCCACCTTTTGAATACTGGCAAAAATCTTTGTGACGTGGCATTTTATTACCAATTTTAATTGCGGAAATGTTGTTTCTGTTTTTTATCAGCAGGTAGAAAGCAAAGCATGCACATTTTTGAAGCCGAGGATAGTAACGTCAGAGAGGGTAGACTACCTGGAACCTGAAACACAGGCTTAATGTAATTAGGATGGAAAAGCCTTACGATGGGATAATAAAGGCTAAACCACCAGGAGCAGCCATAGATGTATTGCTTGACCAACTCGTTCACCTCCAGCAATCCTTCTTCTGTATTCCTAATCTGGAGTGATGGGAAGTTACAGTCAGATAGTTGGCAGCAAGGAATTAAGATGTACAGATATGGGATTTCTTATATGACCCTAAGTTCACAAAGAAAGAAAAAAAACTAAAAAAAAATTTGTACTAATTGGTGAGAATGAAGTTCACATAGTCCTTGGATAGAACTCCAGAGGCAGGGTGGCAAATCTAATTACATTTTATAGTTCAGATTACCAAGATAGAAAATATAGCCCAATTCCAAATGTCTGACGTTCAAGGTCTCCGGGGCCAAACTCAACAGCTTCATATATGTTTATGCGGCTATTAAAATTTGATTCATCATTGCTGTTAAAGCAGAAAACTGGGGAAAAAGCTTTAAAAAGTTGCAAAATTTCCACACAGCATGAAGCTGTGCAAACAATTTGCAACTTTTAGCATTTTTACGCCATTTTTGCTCAGCTCTGACAAAGTGGGCAGAGCTTGGACGTGACAGGAGCGCGATTCCGCTTGTCAAATTCATGATGAATGAAGGTGTACTTTATATCATATATCTTACTCCTGCCTCTGACTGGAGTAAGATTAGTGATGAGGTACACAGAGGCGCACACCCCTGTGTTACGCCTGACTTTTAAGAGGCATGCGCCTCTTAATGAAATAAGAACTTCACGCTCCATCAAGACCGGAGTAGAAAATGCTGGTCTTGATGAATCAGGGCAAACATGCAAGTTGTAATCTTTTGAGGATCTCAGAAAGTGGTTAATTTCTGGCATCACCAGCACAGAGCAGATGAAAAATTACAACACTGTGTTGCAAGTGTATTACATGAATACGCTGAGTGACAGGTACTCTTTGTATCTGCTCCATACGTGAGGATGAGGGTCTTGACCATGACAATCCATTCTCTTCACAGGACTACTTTACTGCTGTCATACCTTCCCTGTCTCACAACTCTAAATAATTGTTAACACGTAACAGCTCTTTCTCCATCTCCCTGTGCCCCCTACCACATCTCTCATCCCAGTGTAGATCTTTGCCATGTAAAGTATTTCAGACACAAAAGTGACAACATCACAGAAAAATAGTCCACGCTGACCCTCTGCTAAAAGTGCTCACTGTTATGATTTGGTAGCTGAGGAGAGCAGGCAAAAAAGGAAATACACCAGAGAGGTTGGAATCTATGGGATTGCAGTACCCTGACTAACCACCACAACTAAAGGCAGCCGTGGAGCGTACCTACGTTGGTCCTAGACGCCTCGTCACAGCCTGAGAAGCTAACTACACCTAAAGACAGAAAGAGGAAAACTATATGCCCCGGAGCAGATCCCCAAAGAACATAGAAAGCCCCCAAACATGTAATGGCGGTTAGACAAGAAGAAATACAGACACAGACAGAAAATAGTATAAGCAAACGTTGGGGCCCAAACTTCCTAAATAGAAAAGGATAGGAAGGACACTTACTGCAATCCCAAAAAACCCTGAAAAGTACCAACTCTACTAATTACAAAAACACCTGAGATCACACGACCTCTACCACCTAAATTAGTTCTCTGGTGTAACAAAAACTAAACAGCAGCCACTGAAAAAACTGGAAAAGGCAAATGAACAAACAACAGTGGCTGAACTAAACTGAGAGGAGCACAAGCCCCCGGAGGGGACCCGGCAGACCCCCACAGAAGTGCAGGACAAAATGCAAAAAGCAAGCACAAAAAACTAAAAGAAGAAAATGTCTTATCTGTTAGCAGAAGATGCAGGCATGAAACAGCAAGCTACAAAGTGAACAGGAATCAAAGATGAGACCAGAACAATTGATCACCGGCAACCCTAATGGGAGGGAACCTCCCTTATATAAGACCAGTCAGTAACACCTGATCGCCAATCTTCACAATCTTCATTGGATAGTTCAGTACTGCTTGTAACCACCAGAGGGAGCTTCTGCTCAGAATTCATTTCTAGCACATTCACAACAGCTCACTTCTCTTGCTCCCCCATAAAAAGATCTCCACCCTGCTATATATATTGCCCCATACCACTTGTGTACTTCACTTTAACGCATAACCAAACTTACAACTGTATTAATCCAGCCTTGACCAAGCTCTCCAACTAACCATTGGCATCTTCCCTTCTTTTAAATATCCAACCAATGCACCAATCCTTAACACCACATACCTTGACTCATCCTCTTTGTTCAGATATTGTATAATCTCACAACAATATATGCATATTGAACTTTCCTTCCACCTCATTCAACTCATTTTTTGGAAGACTACAAACCACATCTTAAAGGGAATCTGTCACCTCCTTTTTCGGATACAAGATGCGGCCATGGCCTTTAGGGGCTTATCTACAGCATTCTGGAATGCTGTAAATAAG
>VIAB01005616.1:0-14815 GCA_009801035.1 Oophaga pumilio | reverse complement strand
ACCCGAACGGACGGCGGAACGCCCCTGGGTGATTATAATATAACCCGCTTTTCTTCACTTTCAGGTAACATTGGGGGCTTCTCTACAGCATTCCAGAATGCTGTAGTTAAGCCCCTGATGGCAGTGGCCCTATCTCATAGGGCGAAAATGGGGTGACAGATTCCCTTTAAGTGTTCCCTTTATTTTTTGAACAATGTATATTCACTCATCTCTAGTTACTATCTTGTCAATTAGTTAAAGGGGTTGTCTAGCCTTTAGGTACAGTTACTCTAAATGATTGCAGACTTGTGAATCTTCACTACATGCACACCGTACGCTGTGAAGATTCCCTGATGTCGGCGCTGGGAGCGGGCGGTCATGTGAATATTTGCATTCCTCCACCGACATTCCATGTAGACGTATCCGGCCTCATTAAATACACTTTTATGGAGCCTAGCACGTCTAGTTGGCATGTAACCATATGTATGCAAATCATATTGTGGTCACGCGCCCACCACTCCCAGTGCGTGTGCTAAGTGGTTTCATAAATCTGCAGCCACCTACAGTGGCTGGTCAACCCTTTTAAAGGGTCATGTAAAAAAATGCTATTAACATGCAGATATAAGGTTAATAGCGTTCTGAAGATGTGCGGCCACTGTACTGAAAGTGCCACTACTAAGAGGAAATGAATGTTATTCCTTTTGCAGCCTAGCACTTTCAGTCATAGAGGCACAGCTTCAGTCACCACTCAGTATATAGTGAGCAGCTACTGTAACTACATATCAATACTGTGTGACGGCTGACTCATCAGTACAGAGCCAGCTGTCAGACAATGTCAGGGATGTGGTTATAGCCACCACTCACTATGTGCTGAGCGGTGACTAAAGCGACGTCAGCTGCGCCACTATGATGGAAACCCAGAGACTGACGACGGAAGCAATAAAGTCCATTTCCTCCCAGCAGCCGGGCTGAGACTGCAGCTACCGCATGACTTCCAAATGCTATTAAACTGCAGGTTAACTCCATATCTGAAGTTTAATAGCATTTTTTGACGTAACAGGTTCCCTTTAAAAATATACACTCTACAATTGGTAGACAGTGAGGAACCCCATATTAATATTTTTTTGTACACATATTGGCATCTTTTAACCTTGAAATTAATACAAGTGAACTTTTATCATTATAGGTGGTGAAAAGTTTATAAATTTGGTCCTTCAAATAAATGAATTTTTTGTATTAATATAAAATATCTTTAGGTCCAAATTGTATTTTTGTATTCTACATCTTTCCTCTTCTCACGCTTTCTAAAGCTCAATATAGGAGAACCTGAATCTATCATCCTTCCCCTAACTTGCTCACATTCCCATGAAAATGATCAATACCCGAGATGTCTCCACTTTCTGCAGACTTATAAGTTTGCTTCCTCAGGAATCAGGATTACCTTCGATTCTGCTCAATCTTTCCAACTTCACATCCAACTTCTGCAGACTGTTCAAAATATCAGCACTGACATATAAGGCTGTGCATCATGTCCTCTTCGTAAATCTCTGACCTAATCTATCGGTACATAGTGGCTCATACAGCCCAATTCATGAAGCTTTTACTCCAATATTCTGGCATAAAAGGTGAAGAGTCTGATCATTTGCACGCAACTTTAAACATTTTTGCCCCGCTCCGATATAGAGGGCCGAGCGGGGGCGGGACAGAGACATGGCAATAGACGCACGTCAACTTAATGACAAATGATGGAGGTCACTACACCACAAATCCTACTTCAGCAGGGACTGGAGAAGGATTTTTGATGAGGTGTACGCCACTCGTTCGGTACTCTTGATTCATGAAGAGGCGTACACCTCATCATAAATCCGGAGCATCTAACTCAAGCACATCTTATCAAGTTAGGTAGGAACGTCATTCTTGATGAATCAGGCCCATAGTTTTCAGTTCTTAAGACCTCGTTATTTGTTCTTCACTTGCCTGATTCTCACACAACGGTCTTCAAGATTTCTCTTGCATATCCCCCATACTTAGAAACTAATAGTCAGACTCTCCCAGCTACAAAATTTTGAAAAGAACTAAACCCTGCTATTGCTACAGGAGCAGCTTCCATCCTTTCAGTTTGAAGAGTTTGGTACCCCTCTGCTATGTTATTTATGGGTTATATTGCAGTTATAGGATTGCAGTAACTGTGGTTACAGATAATATCTAGTTCGGGGACAAGGTATATTTTGTAAATAGTGCTGTGCATAAAACTGATTAGTACCACCATGCTGCAGAAGTATTGCATACCATGATGTGCTTTTTTTTTGCATTGTCTCTCCACAGCCTCCACATTTCTTCTGTGTAAAATAGGGGTGATCTTCAGGTATGTACGTGAGCTGTGGTTTTGAGTAACTAATTATTGGAAGAGGCATTCACAGTAGTATTGGTCCAGCGGCCATGTTAGTAATATCTGGTTGATGGACAAAGGCCCTGAGAACCGCCTGGCATTCACAGCTCCTCTTTGGCCTCTTCTTGTGTGTCACACTACAACAATGATGTGTCAGACTAGCTAATCTAAAGAGGAGCTGAAGATGTCAGGAGGTAGGCTTCAGTTCTCAGGACTCCGGTCCTGCAACCACAGGTTACCGATGTGACTGATGGACCAGGTCTTGTGAATCGATACTCACCAACTGTAGTCCACAGGAACCATGTTCTGAAAAGGACAGCACAAACTGGGGGGATCAAGCATCTCCTATGTGACACTTATTGTAAGGGACGAGCTCTTCTCTCCCTTTAGTAAATGCGGGGAAAGTGCTTCTGTTGAGTCATCAGGGTATTCTGAACTATTTACTGCAGTAGGACATGAATAGCTGGGACTACGCTAAGGGATTCCAGTCTTGACAGGCAGAAATACACCATATCTAAAGGTTTGCACCAGCTAACAGACGTTCAGTGGATACCGAAAGACACAGTCCCAATCCCAAAGCATTGAGAAAACTGATAAAGGACGTACTTGCATGTGTCGTGAAACCTGAAAATCGCTCTTGCCTCAAATGAAGTTATAGGCCTCTGTTGTTGTGACGCACGGACAAAAGTTGCTAAGAAACTTGCACCTTTGTAAATATGAAGTGGTTAACCTCTGTGTGAAACTGTATCACGGACGTTACTATGTCTTAATGATATCTGTTAGGCCGGGGTCACACTAGCGATGAACACGGACGAGTGCTATGTGATAAAACATTGCATAGCACTCGGACCAGTATTAATCTATGGGGCAGCTCCCTTTTTTTTCTCGGCCGTATTCTATGTGCGAGTGAAATTGCAGCATGCTGCGGTTATCACCAACACTCAGCCAAGTCTCGGCTCACTCGCACCCATATAAGTCTGTGGGTGCGAGAAAAACACAGTGCACATCACTCGGATATCATCCCAAGTGCTGTGCGATAGACGCCGATGCCGGCAATGGAGGAAGTAGAGAAATTAGTTTCTTTGCCTACTCCGCAGCTGTGCTCTGATCCGCTCTGTTCGAGAGGCTCGGAGTACAGTAGTATGACACTCAGCTCCCGCACACAGCAGAGCTGGAGCCGAGGGTCATTAGCATATCGCATCCGATGCCTCACGCAAGTGAGACCCCGGCCTTATTCTTCTTCTGTCTGTCCAGTAAAGTTGCCTTTGAGTTGAACTTCCATGGTCATCCTTGGTTTTCGCTCCTATCCCAGAGTTCCTGAAATGCTCAGTGGCTATTCCTGTGCCTTACAAATGTATTGGTATTATCTAGATTAGATCTCCACACCAGAATCACTTTAGCATTACATAACATAGTTCAGATAGATAACAATGTTAGAGAATTTGCAAATTAGTTTCAACACAAATAGGAGAACTATATTGATCAAAGATTTTGTCTCACCACTAGAAAAGACTGAATGTTTCAATGAAGATCCCAAGTACTATACCTGATGCAGAAACAACAGGTTTGAGGGTTTCCGGATGAATCAAGGATACTACAGGGGTGACTGGTCCCATCCAAGTCTTGATATAGTAGGTTAATTTGCTGACTTGCTTGCTGACTTCCTTCAGTCCCTCTTCATTAGGTAAAAACTATAAGTAACGATAGGCATAATGCAAAGTCAAGCTGCAGCAAGAGGCAGAAAGTGGTTAGGACTGAAGCATAATAAAAGCATTAAAAAAGGAGCAAAGACAAAGTGCAAATCTTTTACAGCTCTGAAGCAAGAACAGCCCATTGGATGCTGCAGTAAAGCAAATTCCATGTTATGGCCCATTTAGATGAGCCGACGCAAGCTTTTAAATGGCTGGCCATCAACTATATGCAAGTCAATCAGCAGTTGTTAATTGGCCAGTTTACACCGGCCTTTCAATGTTCTGTGAGTACAGAACAATCATTTTATAATTTTTCTGTGAAAATAGAATATCAGCAATATAACACCTGTTTACACAGGATTAGGTGTTGCTGCTAATAAAGATTTTTAAGCCTGCTTAAAAATGATCAAACCCAATGAATGATCAGTTTTCTTTGTCAGTTAGGTTATTGCCGGCCTATTCAGATGGGCCAATAGTGAAGGAGCATTCATAGGACTTTCATTCCGACTGATTACTGCCCCGTCTAAATGGATTTACATTTATTTTGCTTATTGTATCATCGTATCTAGGAGGTTTCATCAGTGTCAGATGGCGCTGCCAAGGGACCACCAGCAACATTGTCTCTGGGGCCCAATGTTCAGCTACATGGAAATGTTGCACTATCCTCATTCACAAATTTATCTCTGCTTCTATACAATATACTGCATGAATACTTCTGCCTGTACATAAAGAATCAAGAGTATCGTGCTAACTACCGCTGATATAGGGTGGTGGGGGGCCATTGGTAATTCCCCGTTTTGCCTGTTGGCCAGTCCAAGCCTGGGTGCCACATTAAAATAACTGTGTATTGAAATGGAATGTATTACACATATTTTACTTTTAAAAATCATTTAGCCTGATATATTCTGTTTTTTTTTCTAATCTGTATTCATATTTGGATTTTGCATTATCTTTGCAATAATACATAATTATGGGGCAGACACCTCACTGAGATATGATTTACGGTGGCCACTTGGATGACCGAGAGAAACAATCAGGATCTGACACATTGGCCGTGATTCATCAAAGTGTAATAAAAAGGTGGAAAACAGTTTGATTTTTAACAAAAGTTTTGGCAACTCCGCCAAATGGGTGATGCTCTGTAGCAGCCGTGGCATAATTAGTGCCTGGCCTTGAAATTCACCAAAAGCGACAGCATTATCTTCGACAGAAATATTACGGTACTTCAGTCCCCGACTGGAGTAACATTTCTGACAAGTTGCACGCCATTAATAAGATAAACCAAATTCATTAAGTGGCATGTGCCTCTTAATGAATTTGGTGCGTCTTATTCCTGCACCCGCTTCCCTCTCATCAGGACTGTTATAAAAAATGTATGATCTGTATTGAGGTCCTTGTGTAGCAAGAGGGAGCAGATGAGCTGTTAATGGCACTTGACACAACAATTGTCCGACCCCGCTGATTTGGATGGATCAGCCGACCACCTAGTATAGATGGGCTCCTACTGATTGTCCACCAGTAGATTCGTAAGAATCGGGAACTTAGAAATCAGTCTCAATTATTCTAAGGGCAGATACTGTGCACTGTTCTCCATGTGCACGCTTTGCGGATCGTTTTGCCGTTAAAAAACGGACATGTCAGCGTGTTTTTCTCACGGACACACGGTCCGTGAAAACACGCTGACATGTGCATAGACCCATTCATTTGAATGGGTCTACGTGAGTACGTGTCTCCGGTACGTGAGAAAACTGTCACCACACATACCGAAGACACTGACGTGTGAAACCGGCCTTATAGCTAGTCAGTGTAAATGTAAACTAGACCATGTGAAAATGCTCCAAATTTATCACAATGGCTCAAGCTGGATGATAAATCATCTGCATTTTTATCATTAATTTTTTTATTCTTTTGTCAAGTCTTAATTTGCTAGATATGGGTAGATGATTTAATTTTAGACTACTTTTTTAGAAAAAAAGCAGAACACACTATTACTAAATTGGAATGTTTTACAAACACTCTTAGCCTTATCCCTATTCTAGACACCTTATAAACGTGCCTTCTAGGGGTAACAAAAACCTTAATATATGTGGCACATGAGAAAGACATTCGGAGCATTTTTATTAGTAAATCTCCCATTCATTCTACTTAAGAGCCCAATAAAACGGATGAGCATCTCTGTAAGTTTCTACTCTACTTTTCATTAAGAGCATTTCTAAAGTGCAAGTTATGACTAACAAATAAAATACTTTGAAGAACTATGCAAATTGCCTCTTCAGAGAGCAAGAGAACTTGAACTCTATAGCGCCACCTGTTGGAAGCAGCAATCCTATAAGTCACTACTAACCCTTTAACGAGCCTTGAAATGTGACTTGGAGATTCTGATTTGGCTTTTGTCCTAATTGCAGACAGGTGTTTTGGGGCATTGCCCCTCATCAGTGCAGAGTATGAGAACTGATTTGGCTGATTGAGAGGATCTAGACAATTTTAAGAACACGCAAGTTATTATTTAGGAAGCGATGCAGCATTAGCACATTAATGCCTGCACAAATGTGTAGCAAACACGGCTTCTCATTCTTCGCATTCGCAATTTTATCTTTATCTGTTAAAAGTTTATATTATCTAAACTGAGAATGTAACGAGCCATGTTATTTGACAATTCAACACAGTATCAGCAAGATTTTTTTGTTATTCCAATGCAGAATGGCAGCTGGCTGAAAGGTGAAAAGCAGACATAGAAGGTTCGTAGAAAGAGTTACCAACATGTGACACCGGCAAACGCCAAAAAATCTTGGTCAGGGTCATTTGTTGGATTTAGGAACACCCACAGACTTGTGATTCATGGGGCATTATAACAGTACTAATATTCATTTTCTCTGTCACCGTTCTCCCGACATAACAAATGTCACATGACAGCCACAGCCGATTGGCTGCAACCATGGCATACTCTATTATGGATAGTTCCTCAACCGTTTTTATATGGTTGGTTGATGTGACGACCAAACTTTATTGCTGTGTGCTGTGTAATGGCTGTGTCTGACGGTACAGGGACATGGTCTGATCATACTTCAGCTCCTGGACAGCGGAGGACGCAGTAGCTCAAAGGAAACCTGTCACCAGGTTTTTCCCATATAAAGTAGGGCCAGCACCAGTAAGCCCTATGTGACAGCATTCTAGAAATCTCTATATACAACTCTGACAAAAATTAAGAGACCACCACATCAAAACCCTGTCGTGGGCAGACCTGAACCCCTTTGAAAACCTCTGGAATGTAATCAAGAGGATGATGGATAGTCACAAGCCATTAAACAAAGAAGAACTGCTTAAATTTTTGCGCCAGGAGTAGTGTGAAAGACTAGTGGAAAGCATGCCAAGACACATGAAAGCGGTTTTTAAAAATCATGGTTATTCCACAAAATATTGATTTCCGAACTCTTCCTGAGTTAAAACAGTAGTATTGTCGTTTCTAAATGATTATGAACTTTTCTTTGCATTATTTGAGGTCTGAAAGCACTTTTTTTTTTTTTTAAATTTTGTCCATTTTTCTTTGTCAGAAAAAAAATACAACATTTTTTGCTTGGAAATTCAGAGACATGTTGTCAGAAGTTTATAGACTAAAAGAACAATTTCCATTTTACTCAAACATATACCTATAAGAGAAAAATTAGACAAACTGCACATTTGAAAGTGGTCTTTTAATTTTTGCCAGAGCTGTATGTCCCCAAGGCTCTATGCATAACACAAAAACAACTTTTATTATACTCACCTAAGGGGCGGTCCGTTCCGATGGGTGTCACTGGTCTTGATCCAGCTCCTCCTCTCATCTTGCTTTGCGTGGATGATGCGTCCTACGTCATCCCACTTAGTGTCACCCATCACGCTCCTGCACAGTAGTACTTCCCTATGCCTTGCTGAAGGCAGAGCAAAGTATTGTAGTGACATGCACCGGCGCTCTTTGGCGCATTACAGCACTTGGCTCTGCTCTCAGCTGGTCAAAGAGAAGTATGCTTTCATCAGGAGCATGATGGAGGACACTGTGTGGATAACATAGGCGGCGTCATCCACATGAAGCAAGAAGTTGGACTACGGTCGCAAGAAGAGAGGAGGTGCCAGATCAAGACCAGTGGACCAGACGCCACTGTCTGTAAGTATAATAAAAGCTAATTTTTTGTGTTATGTAGAGCGGATTGAGGACATATAGACAGCATTCTAGAATGCTGTGTATAAAAGGGTGAACAGTTTCTGGCTCTACTTTATATGGGAAAAACCTGGTGACAGGTTCCCTTTAGTGGCCCTATTAGTATTCTGAGCTATTGACACATCATCTGATTTATCTTTCATTCTTCGTTCTCAACTAGGACATAAAAACATTTGCCTGCCAATGACTTTTAGCTGAATGGTCAACAAGTCTGACAAATTGGCCACCATATTTTGTATACATACATACTTTGGAAATGTGTGATACAATTTAGATTTAACGTACCATTCCGAAGTGTCCAAAAATCCAGCTGCCCCTTGGAGGCTCTGGAAAACAGCTGAGTTTTTTGGCATTGGTTGAATACGCCTGGATGTAAAGCGTCACCTTTAGGAGAGTTCGAGCAACGAGGCCAGCAAAGAGCAGAAGTAAAGCAGAGACGGTATAGATCCTGAACGGTGTGTGCTCTAGATTTAGCACATCCAGCAGATGATCCACTATGGGCAGCATCCTGATTGACGAAAATGAGAACAAGAAAATTATAAAACAATAAGAAGCACAGCATGCAGAACATTTTCTTTACAGCGCTCATTTTACCATTAAAATGACCAGGTAATATGATTTTCCAGGGAAGTAGGATTATGGTGATACCAAACATGCATAGTTTGGGTTTTATGCAAGTGGTGAAAAAAAAAATTCAGAAATTTGTAAAATAAACTACATTTTGCTTGTGTTGCTACTTTTTGAGAGCCATAACGGTTTCAATTTTCAACATTTGGAGCTGGATGAGGGCTTATTTTTTGTGCCGTGAGCTGATGTTTTGATTGATATCTTATTGCATTTTTTTCTGTAGTTGCGGAGACCAACAGTACTAGGTTTACAGATCCAATTAATTCATTTTATATTGTGATAGATTGGACTTTTACGTATGAAGGGATATAAAATTTGTGTATTTTGTTTATTTCTTAATTTTTAATGTGGTAAAAGGGGTGCGATTTTAACTTTTTCCCCATATTTTTTAAACATTTTTTTTCATTTTTCAATTTATTTGTTAGTCCCCTTAGAGGACTTGAAGTTGTGATCGTCTGATCTCTTGTGCTATATACTGCAATGCCTCAGTATTACTGTATATAGCAGAAATCACAGTCTCCTATAAACAACAGCCACGGCGTAATGTGATGACAGACACAGGAGTCTTCAGCCAACCCCTTGCTGTCATGGCAACCTATCGGCATCCCACAATCATATCACAGGCACGCTGATGATGGGTTAGAACTGCGTGGCCACCTGCCGATGTGCTTTAAATGCCACTGTCAGGGATTGAGGGATGTTATTCTAGATTATCTCAATGAGAATAACTGTTTAACTCCATATCAGCATGGGTTTATGAGGAATCGCTCCTGTCAAACCAATCTAATCAGTTTTTATGAAGAGGTAAGCCATAGACTAGACCAAGGTGAGTCATTGGACGTGGTATATCTTGATTTTTCCAAAGTGTTTGATACCGTGCCAAACAAGAGGCTGGTACACAAAATGAGAATGCTGGGTCTGGGAGAAAATGTGTGTAAATGGGTAAGTAACTGGCTTAGTGATAGGAAGCAGAGAGTGGTTATAAATGGTATATTTTCTAACTGAGTCGCTGTGACCAGTGGTGTACCACAGGGGTCGGTGTTGGGACCTATTCTCTTCAGCATATTTATTAACGATCTGGTAGAAGGCTTACACATTAAAATATCGATATTTGCAGATGATACAAAACTATGTAAAGCAGTCAATACAAGAGAAGATAGTATTCTGCTACAGATAGATCTGGATAAGTTGGAAACTTGGGCCGAAAGATGGCAGATACACTTTAACAATGATAAATGTAAGGTTATATACATGGAAAGGAATCAATATCACCATTACACACTGAACGGGAAACCACTGGGTAAATCTGACATGGAGAAGGACTTGGGGATCCTAGTTAATGATAAACTTACCTGGAGCAGCCAGTGCCAGGCAGCGGCTGCCAAGGCAATCAGGATCATAGGGTGCATTAAAAGAGGTCTGGATACACATGATGAGAGCATTATACTGCCTCTGTAGAAATCCCTGGTTAGACCGCACATGGCGTACTGTGTACAGTTTTGGACACCGGTGCACAGGAAGGATATAATGGAACTAGAGCGAGTGCGGAGGTCAACAAAATTATTAAAGGGGATGGGGGTACTACAATACCCAGAGAGATTAGCAAAATTAGGATTTAGTCTGGAAAAAAAGATGACTGAGGAGCGATCTAATAGTCATGTGTAAGTATATAAGGGGACAATACAAATATCTTTCCGAAGATCTGTTATACCAAGGAAGGTGACGATCACAAGGGGGCATTCTTTGGGTCTGGAGGAGAGAATGTTTTTCCACCAACAAAGAAGAGGATTCTTTACTGTTAGGGCAGTGAGACTCTGGAATTCCTTGCCTGAGGAGGTGGTGATGGCGAACTCAGTCGATGGGTTCAAGAGAAAGTCAGTGAAAGTAGCAGACACTGGGTAGCGCCGGGAAAGCGGTGAATGAATTAAATTAAATTAATGAGTAGTCCAATGCAGCTCCAGCCGTAAACCTCCAATGGAGGATAGTGACTGGGACAATGGGGGTTCAAGAGAGGCCTGGATGTCTTCCTGGAGCGCAACAATATTGTATCTTACAGTTATTAGATGCTTTAGAAGGACGTAGATCTGGGGATTTATTCTGACTGAATATAGGCTGAACTGGATGGACAAATGTCTTTTTTCAACCTTGCAAACTATGTTACTATATTACTATGATTTAACAGGCGCACAGCAGCGGGCGGAGCTTCGCTTTATTTGCAAATGCTAGAGGCACATGATGGCTGAATAACACAGCCATCATTTGCTGGAAAGATGCAAGCTCGACATGCGAGCCCTCATCAATGGCATCGAGACGAATTATGACTGATATAGTATGACATAAGTCGTTAAACAGATTGGTTTCCTACTACTTGCATGTATCTGTTCCTAAATCAGAAAAAACAAAATGCAGATGTGAACAAAGCCTAATCTTTGTAGATATGTCAGAAATTTGACCAACATATTCTAAAAAGTTATTACCTTTCCAATTTCCAAACTTGTGGACATGACTGCTTCTATGTCCTCATAGCAGAAAGATGCAGGAGCTGCTACTATTATTTTACCAGACTCGTGCATGCTGCAATGTTCTTTCTCAGTGTTGAAAGTCGCGTATGTGCACTAACAAGTGGGCTACAAAAGGCAATGTATATTTACCAGTGCCGTGGGCACTGTCCTCTTATCCGAGGAGAATTTCGGGTTTCGAACAGTATGTGGTCATAGGATTGATGACCTTTAAAGGGAATCTGTCACCCTAAATTGGCGGGATATTTAAATGATGGCAGTCAGGTCAGATGGGCGATGTTTTGGGTACTTGCCGATGAGTGAGCCGCACGTACCAGGGCTTTGGGGTACTCGGCACCGAGCCCATGGAAGTCTATGGGGGATGTCACGGGTAGCCAGCTCGGTCCGTGCCCTGGGCGCTCACCGTAATGTGGGATATTTACAGGGGATGATGGAATGTTTATATGGTTTGTCGTGACGCCACCTGTAGTACCTGGTCAGGGCGACCAGCGCTGCTGTGCAGGTCCTCTGGGAGGGATGGTGTTGTAGCAGCTTGATGGTAAGTCCCCTACAGGTGGGACTGTGTCCTCCCAGGGCAGGTATATGTAAGATGAAGTAATGGTGCAGGGGTGATGTAGCAGAGCGGAGCATGCGACGGAGTAAGGAGGCAGGAAACAGTTCTTATGCAGTTTCAAGGGTTTACTCACAGTCTGTCACCGGTAATACAGATTCCAGCCGGGCACTGTGTCCTTCCAGTGAGTGGTCCAGCAACTCTCAGATATTTCGGTTGCACTCCCAAGACTCCCTTTTATGTTCCTTTCCGGCGTTTGTGCAATACTCCTTCCTTCTACCTGCACCTCCCTACCACAGAGCCCTCAGCGAAGCAGTATTAGGCCTTTTCAGTTTGCAGGCGCAGCCCGATGCCCCAGTTGATCAGCTCCTCTTCACAGAGACCGAGACACCGACGGAAACCTGGACGTACTTGACCACTAAGCTGCCTCCGAACGAGATTATGGTAGCTAGTGGCTCTTGAAGAGTCCCACTAGATGCGGTGTTTGCTGATGGCGCTGAACTGACCCACCAGCCTGGGAACCGTCTCCCCGATGTGTTGCCTGGTCCTTCCTCCAGTGAGGATGGGGGACAGCGTCTATTGCTGTACCTACCCCGGACCCTTTCGCTCTTCTCAGCAAGGCTCTCTGAGGTGGACTCAGAGAGCTGCAGGCCAGCCTAGTACCCATGCTGGCTGCCTGACTCCAACTGGACTCTAATCTAACACACTGCTGCCTCCTGCTGCAGCTAGCTCCACCCACCCACTCTACACCCTTTACTAACCAGCCTCAAGTTCAGCACTGGCATGATGTGTGTGGATGCAGTGATGGAGTCAATGGGGTGCTTCCTCCTTACCTGAGAGTCAGGTGTCACACCGCTGGGTGCGATGCAACATCTCTGTGGCGACTGGACCCTCAGGGCGCCACACCTTAAAATGTTGTTCGCCGCTGTCTCCATTATTTCTGGGAATTGTAGTCGTTGCCCTCCATATAACGCGCCTGCGCATTGCAATCTGCGGGCAAAGCATACTGCGCATGCGCAATTCAAGATTGCAATGCGCAGGCGCGTTATATGGAGGGCAACGACTACAATTCCCAGAAATAATGGAGACAGCGGCGAACAACATGTTAAGGCAAGTACCCAAAACACCGCCCATCTGACCTGACTGCCATCATTTAAATATCCCGCCAATTTAGGGTGACAGATTCCCTTTAAAATAATTAATACAGCCGTTACTTACACTCTCTGCTTTCGGAGCCGCCTCTCTGCCTCTGCTTCCAACTTTGCTGAAAAGTGACAATGGTGATTTCATGTTTACAGGCCAAGTCCCCGCTGCAGTCAATAATTGGGGTCAGCAGTGATACCGTTATATTCTGCATGAGCAGATGAGCCCAATGATTGGCTGCAATGGAGATGTGGTCTTTTTAAAGAAAAACAAAGTAAGTTAGTTTACAATGAACCTATTACCGTATGTTGGAAAAAAAAATTTGATTTTCAAGCAGGATGGTATATATCAGGAGGAGTTGATCACATTTTTGTGGGGAAAGCTTCTGCAAATCTTTGCATTTTATTCATTGAAATCAGTGGTGCTTGTAAGCGTGAGTCCAGTAGGCGGTCCTATTCAGTGATTGACAGTCTTCGATGTGTGACTATACATGCAGGGATAGCGGTTAATCACTAGTAGGACCGTGCAAGTTATACTGAATCTTTATTAACAAACGTCCATATCATTCTGCTCATCTTATCCATGCTGTCCACAGGTCAGACTGCGTGTTCAACATGACACTGCATGATGAAAGGCAATTGAGCGTAGTATGCAGATAGGCACTCACAGTTTTACAAAAAGAACTGTAACTAACCATCACCATAAATATTATACTGATTTGTCCAAGAAAAGATGTTGCACAACACATCATAACATGTCTTTCAAGCTCAAATATGATCTAAATCTACTTTAGCTCCTTAAGGACCAGAGGGATTTTTGTTTTTGCATTTTCGTTTTTTGCTCCCCTTCTACCCAGAGCCACAACTTTTTTATTTTTTTGGTAAAAATAGCCATATGGGGGCTTGTTTTTTGCAGGCTGAGTTGTACTTTTGAACGGGGACCATTGGTTTTAACATATCATGTACTGGAAAACGGGAAAAATATTCCAAGTGCGGTGAAATTGCAAAAAAAGTGCAATCCCACAGTTTTTTTTTTTTTACCATGTTCACTAAATGCTAAAACTGACCTGCCATTCTGATTCTCCAGGTCATTACGAGTTCATAGACACCAAACATTTCTAGGTTCTTTTTTATTTAAGTTGTGAAAAAAAATTCCAAAGTTTGTAAACAAAAAAAAAATGACACCATTTTCCGATACCCATAGCGTCTCCATTATTCGTGATCTCAGGTTGAGTGAGGGCTTATTTTTGAGTGCCGAGCTGACGTTTTTAATGATATGATCTTTTGATCGCCTGTTATTGAATTTTAATGCAATGTTGGGGCGACCAAAAAAACGTAATTCTGGAGTTTTTACTTTTTTTTCTCATTACGCCATTTAACGATCGGGTTGATTCTTTTTTTTAAATTGATAGATCGGGCGATTCTGAACATGGCGATACCAAATATGTGCATATTTTATTTTCTTTTTATTGTTTTATTTTGAATGGGGTGAAGGGGGGTGATTTGAGCTTATTTTTTTAATATTTTTAAAAACATTTTTTTTTTTTACTTTTTGCATGCTTCAATAGTCTCCATGAGAGACTAGAAGCTCTGATCGGCTCTGCTACATACAGGCGATGATCAGATCACCTGTATGCAGCAGAAATACTCACTTGTTATGAGTGCCGACCACTGGTTGTCCACATATAGTGGTGGCCAAAAGTATTGGCACCCCTGCAATTCT
>VIAB01005615.1:94250-107138 GCA_009801035.1 Oophaga pumilio | reverse complement strand
AACAACTGTTGGCACAATTATTAGATAATGGAAGAGAAACACAAGATGACTACCAATCTTCCTCTGGGGCTCCATGTGAGATCATCGTTGGGTAAGGATGATTCTGATAAAGGTCAGTAATCAGCCCGGAACTACTCAAGAGAACCTGATCAATGACCTGAAGAGAGCTGGGACCACAGTCTCAAACATTACCATTAGTAACACCACACTGCGCCGTCATGGATTAAAATCCTGCAGGGCACGCAAGATCCCCCCTTGCTTACGCCAGCACATGTCCAGGCCCATTTGAAGTTCACCAATGACCATCTGGCTGATCCAGAGGAGGCATGGGAGAAGGTCATGTGGTCAGATGAGACAAAAATAGAACTTTTTGGTATCAAGTCCACTCACTTGGTTTGGGGGAAGAAGGATGAGAACAACCCCGCGAACACCGTCCCAACCGTGAAGCATGGTGGGGAAACATCATACTTTGGGGGTGCTTTTCTGCAAAGGGTGCAGGACGACTGCACCATATTGAAGGGAGGATGGATGGGGTCATGTATAGTGAGATTTTGGCCAACAACCTCCTTCCCTCAGTAAGAGCATTGAAGATGGGTCGTGGCTGGATCTTCCAGCATGAAAATGTCCCGAAACACACAGCCAGGACAACTAAGGAGTGACTCCATAAGAAGCATTTCAAGGTCCTGGAGTGGCCTAGCCAGTCTCCATACCTGAACCCAATAGAATATCTTTGGAAGAAGTTGAAACGCAATGTTGTCCAGCGACAGCCCCAAAAACTAAAAGAACTGGAGAAGATCTGTATGGAGGAATGAGACACATTCCCTGCTGCAGTGTGTGCAAACTTGGTCAAGAACTACCGGAAAGGTCTGACCTCTGTAATTGCAAGCAAAGGTTTCTGGACCAAATATTACATTCTGTTTTTCTATAGTATCAAATACTTAGTTCATGCAATAAAAGGGAAATGAATTATGTAAAAATCATACAATGTGATTTTCTGGGTTTTATTTTTAGATTCTGTTTCTCACAGGTGAAGTGTACCTACGATGAAAATTATACACCTCTCCATTCTTTGTAGGTGGGAAAACTTGCAAAATCGTCAACTAATTATTTTCTGAACTGTAAGTTTTCTAGTTATGAACCCTCTAAAGTAAATAAGTATCCAATCTGTAGGTTCCCATATAATGCAGCTGACAAGGCATTATTACTTACCGATGTGTGGCCCGTTTCGTGTTGGGGGACGCGTTGACTTCACTGCTAAGTAAAAGAAAAATGTTAAACTCAGATCTAATGTAATTATATGAGTCTATATAATAATGTAATAAGTAATGAGAGTGCAAATGGCCACAGATTTAAAGGGATACACCCATCTTAAAAATGGTGGCAAGTGTTCAGTAAAAAGCTTGAACTGATCCTGAGACTAAAAGGCGCACAACGGTGATCTAACACCAGCGGCACCACCTGGCTGTGCAGTGATAGGGAACCCAGTGCTACATCAGCATTGCAGGATGTATAGGGGGGGCTCCCAGTGGTTGGACCCCTCCAATCATAAACTGATGACATTTCTTAGCCATCAAATTATAACATGAAAATATCCGTCTCAGAAGGTTTAGAGAACCCTGCATTGAGCAGGTGGTTGGACACGATGACCCAGGAGGTCCCTTCCAACTTTCACATTCTAGGATTCTATGATCCAGTTAAAATTAGTCATTTTGAGTCGTCTTTTTCATGGTGAAAAATCTAAATATTTTTTCTCTTCTATGACAAGAGATGACTGAATTCCCCACAATTTCTTTCAGGTAGGAATGCTCAAATTTCGTTTAAATGAATTTGCTCTGAATCGAATGCCCCAATCGCCGTAAAAAGGCGTTTATTATGCTCTAAAGTGTTTCCAGACCCCAATGTATAATCAACAGAGGGAAATAAAGGGGCTACAAATAAGAAAAACACATTACTCACCTGTCCGTGGCCCCTCCTTGATTCCTTACGCCGATACAGCTCCCTCGTCCTCCGTTTCCTTCTTGGGTTCTTCCCATGGAGGAACCCAAAACCCATGTGGAGGACCAGGAGGCGCTACGGCGATATAAGAAGTCAAGTAAGGGCCATGGACAGGTGAGTATAATGTGTTTTTGTTTTTTTAATCCCTTCCCAGAGCTCGAAAGAATTCAACAAAATGGCAACCGGCAGACGTTAGTAAGAACCAAATAGTGAAAATTTCGGGAGTCATCAGGATCTAAAATTTCAAGGAAATTTGTAACGAACAGTAGTTCTGGATTAATTTGCTCATCTACAGCCATCCTGTATCGTCACCTCTGGTTCTCCATTTCTCGCCAACTTTTAGCGAGGTTAGTTACCTCCTATCCACTGGACCTCCATCTCCCTCTTTCTTTTCTGGTCACAGCACCACAGCAAAGAGGAGCTGAATGCACAGGCGTCCTGCCTCTCCATGAAAGCCCTTGACCCTGATGAAGATGGCCAAATGCAGAGCAGCACTCGGCTACCTTCGGGTGTCACCTGGGTCGTAGACCTGACCGGCCAGCCCCACCATTAACTAACACCACGACCGGTGTGGAACCAGGAGAGAATAGGTGACTCAAATCCATTATTCTGGGGTTGGGTCCAATGGATAGGCAATGATTGGTTAGGCTGGAATACCCCTTTAATTCACAGCTAAATTTGGAAGCCTATAAGGAATTCTGGGAGTTGTACTTTTCTTAAAACATGGAGGGAGACTCATTGATCAAAGAATTGGTGAAGAGATGAAAGCTCCTACCTTCTGAATATTTACAGATGAAATTATTCTTCATGTTGCACCGGTCGTCATTCCACTGGAACATGTACCGTCCGCCAACACCGGGGGAAGCAAATGGCTGGTAGTACATGACCACACACACCTCGCTGCCACACGACGGCTCATCCGCGTACCAATTCCTGTCAAACGAGATGTTTAAAATCCTTACAAAGAGCAATAATGGAGCTAGGAAAGTAACAATCCCCTCACCTGAGGAACGCATGGATCATACACTAGCTAGGCCTCGTTTATCAAAACCGTCCATTGTCTTTGTTGTCCATAGCAACCAATTAGCGCTCAGCTTTCATTTTTCAAACAGCTCTGGTAAAATTAAAGCTGTGCTGTGATTGGTTGCTATGGGCGACATGTTGTCCATCATTTTACTGGAAAAAAATGCTAATATGAAGGAATCTATGGCAAAGTTCCGAATGTAGAGGATATTCACTGAAAAATGAGTTACCGTTATTCTGAGGAAGGCCTTGGCAGTATGATTCAATAGGCCAGTTAACAGGACGAGTGCCGGGACTCACAGCATCTGGTGGATCTGACCGGTCCTGGAGCTTAAGAGCTGCTCCAAACAGCGTGGGTGCCAGCTGTGCGCTATACAGCTGGCACCAGAGTCAATCTGCTGCAATCAGAACAGGCAGTTTAACCCCTCAGATGCTTCTGTTAATTGTGACAGGCATTTAAGAGGTTGGAAATCGGGTCCCTACTGAAGGGCCCCTAGTCCGCCATGATTATACACTTAAAGGGGTATTCCCATCTCCAAGATCCTATCCGAATACATAGTAGGTGTAATAGTAATTATATTAGCAAATACCTCCAATTAAAAATGTAGTATAGTTTTTCTGATTCGCTATGTCTCTTTCCTCATGTGCAGGCATTGAAGTGACTTAGGTATCCATGGTTACGACCACTCATACAGTGACAGTTAGTTAGTTGTTATCGGTCATAACCATGGGTACCTAAGCTTCTGCAATGCCCTGCACATGGGGTAAGCAACATAGAGAATCAGAAAAACTATACTACATTTGTAATTGGAGCTATTTGCTGTTATTATTTCACCTGCTACATTTTGGGATGGAATCTCGGAGATGGGAATACTCCTTTAGGCCGGGATCACACATGCGAGAAACACGGCCGAGTCTCGCATGTGAATTCCCAGCACTGGCGCCGGCACTCGGGAGCGGAGTGTACGGCTACATGTATTTCTATGCAGCCGCTCGCTCCGCACCCGAGCGCCAGTGCTGGGAATTCACATGCGGGACTCGGCCGTGTTTCTCGCATGTGTGATCCTGGCCTTAGGCTATAGCTCGGTTTCATAGGAGATTTGTAATTTTAAAATACATGACAACATTACAATGTTGCAGTGTTTCATACAAGAGATCGCAGGATCAAATCTAATAAAAAATGGAAGAAAAAAATTTATATAAAAGATCAAAATCACCCTACTTTACTGGGAACGTTATTAACACCAAAAAAAATAAAAAACATTTCCATATTTGGTATCACTGTGTATGTAACTGTCCAAACTAATAAAATATTATAATATTCGTCGAAGAACGCTGTTTGGATTAATATTGATTCTGTACGGTTGAATGTCAGGTCCCAGAACATGGGGTCCAGGAGTTTCTGCTAAGGTGATGAATTATCATGGCTGACTGAATTCTAGGACATTATCATTTAGTGGATTCACAGATCACAAAAAGAGAAGAATGTTGAAGAAGTGTCCTTGAGTTATCAGGCAACTAGAACAATGTTTTTAGGAAGAAGATAGCCTAAAATCAGCCTAGCTGATTAAGGGGAAAGAATGGCCATGATATCCTTCATGACAGGAGAAATGGGTTGTCTGGGTAAAGCATGGGCATACTGGGTGGGGTGGTCCCCATACTGACTCTTCTTCTAGAGGACCACCTTCAGGAGAACACTTTTCGATGTAATTTTCAGGTCGTCTCAAAGATATTTCACCATATTTAAACACTGTGGTTGGGAAACTGAATTATTTCGTACACGTGTCACTCTTCATCCTATGCCAAAACAATAATAAAAAAAAAAAGAATCTACTCAGTTGTAAGTCTACAGACCACAGCCTGGAACCAAAGGTCATTAATCTCCAACAAGGTGGACTAGGCTGTAGGATAGTATGAAGGATAAAAAAATGATTCAGCTCACCCCAAGAAGTAGGATAATATCAATTCTTATAAATTGGACCCTATTACCCAAGTGATTGGCTCTAACGTCGGCTCCATCTGTAAATGTCTTCTGCTGGATCTTTGAGGTGCTACTGCGTTAGTGGCCACTTATTTTATCAAGGCCCGAGTCTACAAGAAATGTTCTAGTACTCAGGTGGGCCAACATGACCCTCGTGACATCACTCGATCTCTACAGGATCATAGTCATTCTTTGGTCAAACACCTGAAGCTATCGGGGAGAAGTCTTATCTATTCAAAACACTTCATAGCTCTTTAGAACCGATTTGACACAATCGAGTATGGACCGTGATACTGCACACAAACTGGCCGCGGGTCTCCTGACCCGAACTCAACAATCACATAGGTGTATGTAAGAGGTGACGGAGGCTGTCATATGCTTCCCTCTCTTTGGACGTTGTTCACATTTTAATGCGTGCGGTTCCAGAGCATTTAGAAATGTTAATGTGTTTGTGTACTGTAATGTGAATGCATTTGATATGTTTTGTTTATAAGATTAGGGATAGTATAGGATAATAGTGAGGATTAGAATAGATGGGCAAACTAGAGGTAGGGAATAAGAGTCTTAGAGTAGATATAGTTAGCATAGGGGTTTTCCAGACTGGGAGGAGTTACAGAGTAGTGTAGTGCAGAACAGTAGGGACATAGTGAAGATACTTCCTGGTTAGTGAGAAAAGCCCGGGCAGACTTGCCCAGGGCAAGGAGTGCAGATGTAGCAGTGAGCAAGGACAGTCGTGGGGATAGAGTTGCTTCGGCAAGAAGGGGTCCCAGGCTGAGTAGCAGGCAGGAGGTCACCAGCTTAAACGGAACTAACAGGAAGAGGATCCAGGGTCTACGACCGGGGCAGGTGAAGCTGAGCTGGCAAGCCTGGCACCTTTTCCTTTTGAAGCCGGACAAGGGAATAGTAGGAAGCTGGTAGGCCTAAAGGCACGGACGGGACAGGGATTGTCCAGGAAGAGCAGTGATAACTGGAACAGGACAGAGGACAGGGATCGTCCGGGAAGAGTAGAGATTGCTAAGACACGACAGAGATTGTCTGGGAAGAGCAGAGATTCCTAAGGCAGGACAGAGATTCTCCAGGAAGAGCAGAGATTGCTAAGGCAGGACAGAGATTGTCCGGGAAAAGCAGAGATTACTAAAACAGGACAGTGATTGTCCGAGAAGAGCAGAGATTGCTCAGACAGGACAGAGATTGTCTGGAAAGAGCAGAGATTGCTAGGAAGACAGGGAAGTCTTAGGAATGTCACTCTGTACATACTGTACCACCTCTGTATTGAAAACCCTGCTGATGAGTAAAGTTAATCTGTTAGGAATGAACAATGTCTCTGGAGTTGCTTATGGAGCTTGTGGATCCGGAGCTGGAGTGACAGAAGCAGAGCGGACTCTGACAATAAATGTGAATGTTGTGTTGCGCACGCTGCACATACAGCAGAAGGGACATTATGTTTCATCTGTGGGGCGCCAGGTTGTTGGAACATTACAGCTCGTTTCCACGACTACCACACTGGCCACCTTACATGTACATTATATGAGGCTGTCAAGTTCGCATTAAGAGACCAGCTGCCGGTTTAGGTATTATGGTCAGCACTGGAACCGAAAAACGTGAATGTGTCAAACCGACGTTAGGAACATGTTCACGTATGCCAAAATCCATGCAATATCCACCATGTCTCGACAAGGAGGACAACTTTCTTGAAGAGACAAATGCCCCAAAAGTATGCAAGCTAATAGATATCCACATGAAATATGGCCACAACTCATGCAGTATGGCAGTCAGAGGCACCGATAGAGGCCACAAGCTTGATCACGTAGTAATATGACTGCATACATTTTACACCCCAAGCAATTCTTGTTACACAGAGTAGAAGACACATTTCCACACAATCTGTATCCAGCGTGAACGGAGATCACAGCTGTATACACACGGCATTCACAGATCATCATTCGTAGTGCCGAGCCGACACGCTCTCACACGGGACCCCGCTTCATTATCAGACACATGTGGATGTCCTGCTGTTGGTTTCTATGTCTCTGGTATCAGCTAAACAGTTTACATCTGGAGTTCACCGACATCTGCCATGTGTGATATGTTGTGTGCAAACCTCAAAGTGCAGAGAGGTGAGCAGAATGGGGTCACCAAGTTTTGAGGAGAATTCAGCCTTGTGACTTGGAATTTACCAGATGAATCCCAGTGGTTTTAAATGTGTATATAATGAAGTATAATTTACCATTGTATAGATTTACTGTAGATCTTGGAGGGGTCACTGGTTCTCCCTGTGGGGACCACCGAGCTGGTGTAGGCACCATTATAGGCCAGGCAATGGTCCCTGAGAAGAGGGCATGAACATTAGCTTTGTTCCAGGAGAAATAGAGTGGGCACTCTACGTCCACATATTGGACGTCGTCATCCTGTAAGTCAATGTCTCACCCTTTAAGAAGCTTTGTCACATGACCTGGGATATTTAGCCAAATTAAAATGGTTTTCTGAAGTTATATATTTAATGACTATCCTCAAAATGAGTCTTCAATGCGTCATCAGAGGTGTCACGCTCTCACCTGGAGCTTTGCTCGTCTCTGCTGCCTTACGGCTTCTATCCTGCTGGGAAGGATTTCTGTTTCTGTTTCTAGGTCACACATACACCCCGGGGCTCTTAATGGGCCAACACACGACAAAGCTCTTCATCATCAGCAATGATATATTCCCCTATGCCTCTTTAGGACCCTCTTACACATTTCCTTAACTGAGGAAGATTTAGAGTGTAACAGTCTACGTGCCCTACAACAGACGGCAAAGAAGGGAGGCACCTGCTGGAGACAACATGAAATTAAAGGAAAAACAGATTAGAGAAGGGACAGCTCAGCTGAGATTCATTTTTTTGCACATTTTCTGTTTAGAGTATTGTTAAAACTTTGTGTATAGGAGATGTGCAGTATATGAGTGTGTAAGTGTATATGACATGTGATGTATGTACTGTATATGTGTAATGTGTATCTGTGTGTGTATAGAATGTGTGCTGTACAGTATATGTGTGACGCTGAGTCAGTTCTCACGGACAAGCCGTGAGTCGGGATGATCAAGGAGTCCGAGGTCAAAAGCCAGGAGGGTACGTCATAAACAAAGGAAAGAGACAAAGGCATAGTCAGGTAACTTTCCAAGGTCAAAATACTAGGAGGATAGGTATCAGAACAAAGGGGTTAAACAGATATGAGAGTCAGAATGAGGTCCAAGGTTAGGCAACGAAAGATCAAACAAAACACTATGCACAGAGAAAACCAACCACACATAGCTGAAGCTACGTCTGACAGAGGTCTGGGACTGAAGGGTATGCCACACTAAGCGAGATCTCTAGCGAGATCGCTAGCGAGATCGCACCTGCGTCACCATTTATGACTCAGTAGCGATCTCGTTAGCGACTTAGCTGTGTCATTCCAAACACAACTCATCAGCGATCTGTGATTCCAAACACATCTCATCAGCGATCTGTATAATGACCTCTGCTGTCGTTGGGAAAACCTAGTCCCACCTGCGATGCTGGTGAAGTCGTTCATAAAGGGTGTCACACTCGGCGATTCAGGCTCACCAGCGGGACACCAACGACCAAAAAACGGCTCAGAACGTTCAAGAGCGATCAGTGACATCTCAGCAGGAGCCACATCGCTGCTACATGTCACACACAGTTAAGTCGCTAACGAGATCGCTACTGCGTCATAAATGGTGATGCAGTAGTGATCTCGTTAGCGATCTCGCTTGCGATCTCGCTTAGTGTGGCATACCCTTAACAGTCCAGCTAAGAAGCCGGACAATGACCTGGGACAATGAACACCTGGAGACAACCAGCACCTCCCAGTCTCAGAATGGGCGGCTGAGCTGTCGGTCAAAAAACTGACAGCTCAGCATGCCCCATAGCCAAACTGGAAGACTGAGATATCAAAGTACTGACAGCTTTAGCATGCCCCTGTACTAGATTGGACTGAGCCATCAGTAACTGCATCCCAGACACACTGAAGGGTGGAATAATATTATTATGTTTGTGTCATGTGTGAAAATGTGCTATGTGTAATGTGTGTATATGTATGTATGTGTGTTTCTGGTGTGTGATGCATGTGTGTGATGTGTTTACATGTGTGTATGAATGATGTGTGCTATACAGTATATGTCTGCTGTGTATATGCATGCATGTGTGTGATATCTATATATGTGTGTGTATGTGTATATGGTTTGAGATGTGCATTTGTAAGTGTGTGCATGTATGAGTGTATGCTGTGGTGTGTATATAGGATGTGTGCTGTACATGAAATGTTTGTGTGATGTGTACATGTGTGCTGTGTATATGTGTGTGATGAATATGTGTGTGATGTGTATGTGTTTATTTGTATGTATGAATGATGTGTGCTGCACAGTATATGCCTGCTATGTGTATATGTGTCTGTGCATGAATGTATGTGTGTATGGTGTGTGATGGCATGTGTATATGGCATGTGATGTGTATTTGTATGTGTGTGCATGTATGAGTGTATGCTGTGGTATGTGTACATAGGATGTGTGCTGCAGAGCATATGTTTGTGTGATGTGTATATGTTTGTGCATGCATGTATAGTATGTGTGTATGGTGTGTGTATAGAGCAGTGTATTATGTGTACGTGTCCTGTGGTGTGTGTACAGTGTATGATGCATGTGTATGCATGTATGTTCGAGTATGGTTTGTGATATGTGTATATAGTGTGTGTGTATATGTGTGTATGGTGAGTGCTATGTGTATGTAGTGTGTATATATGTGTGTTTGTGTGAATGTATGTATGATGTGTATATGTGTGTATGGTGAGTTATGTGTATGTAGTGTGTATATATGTGTGTATGTGCAGGATGCGTGTGTGTAAATGTATGTATGTTGATGTGTATATGTGTGTATTATGTGTATGGTGTGGGATGCATATGTGTGTGAATGTATGCATGATGGGTATATGTGTGTTATGTAGTGTGTATATATATATATATATGTGTATGTGTGATGTGTGTATGGTGTGGGATGCATGTGTGTGAATGTATGTATGATGTGTATATTTTGTATATAATAATAATCATCTTTATTTTTATATAGCGCCAGGGCCGGACTGGCCATCTGGCAATTCTGGCAAATGCTAGAAAGGCCTGTCTGGTCATGGGCTGCTCTGTCTCCTACATTGTTAATAGAATCTGTGATCTCACGACACCCATACAGTTAAGAGTTGTGATGGAGCACAAAGTTGCTGACTCCGTCACTTGCCCCAGCAGGTGTCATTAGAAATATTGGTCTTGTAGTAAATCTTGCTTTCCTCCATCCAGGTTAATATTAGTAATATATCCCATCTGGTGCTTGGGGACAGGCATATCATGGGCCTGTGTGATTTCAAATGCCAGGGCTGAATTTCGGCCCCAGTCCATACCTGTATAGCGCTAACATATTCCGTAGCCCTTAACAGGTTTGACCACATTATCATCGCTGTCCCCGATGGGGCTCACAATCTAAATTCCCTATCAGTATGTCTTTGGAGTGTGGGAGGAAAATGAAGAACCCAGAAGAAACCCACACAAACACGGGGAGAACATACAAACTCCTTGCAGATGTATATGGTGTGTTATGTGTATTTAGTGTGTATATATGTGTGTACAGTACAGTACAGACCAAAAGTTTGGACACACCTTCTCAATCAAAGATTTTTCTGTATTTTCATGACTATGGAAATTGTACATTCACACTGAAGGCATCAAAACTATGAATTAACACATGTGGAATTATATACTTAACAAAAAAGTGTGAAACAACTGAAAATATGTCTTATATTCTAGGTTCTTCAAAGTAGCCACCTTTTGCTTTGATGACTGCTTTGCACACTCTTGGCATTCTCTTGATGAGCTTCAAGAGGTAGTCACCGGAAATGGTCTTCCAACAATCTTTTTTAACTTTTTTGTTAAGTATATAATTCCACATGTGTTAATTCATAGTTTTGATGCCTTCAGTGTGAATGTACAATGTTCATAGTCATGAAAATACAGAAAAATCTATGAATGAGAAAGTGTGTCCAAACTTTTGGTCTGTACTGTATGTGTATAGGTGTGTGTTATGTGTATGGTGTGGGATGTATGTGTGATGTGTATATGTGTGTATGGTGTGTGTTATGTGTATGTATGTATGTATGTGTGACGTGTATATGTGTGTATGGTGTGCTATGTGTATGGTTTTATTGTGTGTGATATTATTATATATAAGATATTTTTGGCTGACAATATAGTGTATTTTTTTAGCCAGCAGATGTTAATGATGACTACTTTACATGTATTATATCTCAGGACCGTCCCCGTCTTGTAGAGATTCCTATGGGGGTTTCTTAGATATATTTCGACACAGCGCTTGCCGGCCTGTTCCGGTAATAGCAGTGCAGCTGTGGTCTGGCACTGATCCTGAACACATGGAGCCCGGCATTGACTTCTAGTGTTACCTTGTGCTAGAACGTGTGCAGAAAGCACACGGCAAAAACAACATGTTTCTCATGGCTAGTTTTTATTTTTACCTTCAGTCGTGTAAGTGGCATTTCCTAGATGTTTAGTGTGCAGCATAGAGCAAGGGGCTGTCGATTTTCTTGTCTTTGCTGTTTTTGCATTTTTTTTCTTCCTCTCTTCCAACATCCATAACTTTTTTATGTATTTGTTGACATCGCCGTATTAGAGCCTGTAATTTACTGGCCAGCGTTCGTGTTATTGCTATATAATGTGCTGAAGAATAAGAAACAAAAAATCCAAATGGGGTGAAATAATGGATAATGGAAAAAAAACCCAATTCATTCATTTTTTTGTTTTGGGGGGGTGTCCATTGTGTGTAAAAAATATTTTTTTTATATGTTAGTGGCTTAAAAATTGAGAACTTAGTAGAAAAAAATATTGTGGAGTTTTTGTCGCCGTTTTTTATTTTTTTGACTGCTGGAGCTGTTTGGGGGCTTGTTTTTATGTGTGAACAGCTGACGTTATTCATACCATATGGGGGCTTCAAAGAGTTAGGCCATGGCAATCTATCGGCACCATGATTGCGTTGTGCCTCCAGCTCACCAGTCGCCTTCACAGGTTTCGAACTTTCCTGCCTCTTCAAAATCTCATTGAGTCCAATGGACGACGGGTGTTTAGACTTACCAAAATGTTGGCTTGCTGCCATCCACCCAGGAGTAAAGACTCTGGCAGTCGCTCGAACTCGGTGATTCATCCTCGATTCTCCGGAGGCCGAGCCAGAAATCCCCGTCAGAAGCGGTGAGACTCTGGATGAGAATCTGGATGAACTTCTGCTCGGCTTCGGACTTTATAGTCATCAGGTCGCCCCCATCTCGTCTACATTCGTCCTGCGCTTCCTGGAAGGACAACCGTCTTGACGTATCATGGAAGTAAATGATTTTATAGCAAGGCTTCTGTGTGCCTTGCTTGCAGACAATTTGCCCTACAACAGAGAGAGAATTCATTTTTATGCCTGGTGCTGCTGTGACATGTATCTTTTAAACATTTTTGATAATGTTTATTCTTCTTATTACACTCTTCATTAAAAACAAAATTAGTAGTCTTGCAATTTTCACACTGACCACTGGGTGTATTTTAGACTCATATTTCTTGTTTTTTTTTCAGAAAGAGTTTTCAGTAGGTTCCTTGTCATCAGAGACAGTATTACAAGGACAGGTAACACTTCTATACACCTGATAACACAGGATCCACCATTCACAATAGGTGATGTCACAGCTCACCTCCTCCCCCTCCTGTACAATGACTGATAACACCTCTATATACAGTAGGTAACACAGGATCCACCATTCCCAATAGGTGATATCACATCTCACCTCCTCCTGTACAATGACTTATGACACCTCTATATACAG
>VIAB01005615.1:70913-86410 GCA_009801035.1 Oophaga pumilio | reverse complement strand
GGTGATGTCACAGCTCACCTCCTCCTCCTCCTGTACAATGACAGCAAAAAACACCTCTATATACGGAAGATACAATTTCAATACAAAAGATAGAATCAGGGTCTGTTCCTTGCTGCTAATGTACATGTGTTATTTGCTGAAACAAAAGGAAGTTAGAGTTTAAAAAAGCCGCAGTGGTCAGTGTGAAAAGAGCAAGATTTCTAATTTTTTATACAGATCGTGATTTGAGAGAAAAAAATGTAGAAAATTTAAAAACAAAAACGTTTAACACAAAAACCTGATCAGAACAATAAGTCATTTTCTGATGATCATTTTCCTTTACATTGAGATTTCACCGGCAGATTTTGGTCCGTAAAGAAGATCAATCACTGATATTAAAAGAGAAAATGCGGATTGTAGGGGGGCGACCAATCACTGATACAGTCGGTCGGTGCTCATACACTTTACATATTCTCGGCAGCACGGGTTATGTGAATACATGAGCTGCCGACATACACTGAACGTGGAGGTTCTTAAAGGCATTGTCTTATAAATCTCCCACTCAGGATTTCTCAGGATAAATCACAATGAAGATCAACTCTGCACAACCAGTTCCCATTGTGGCAGACTCAAGTCGCCCTTGTATTACAAAGTACCGTAATCATTTTCTGCCTACGGTGCCTGCAGAGGCCACGTATTTAAAAGAATTGTCTCGAATGAGGCATCACCTTTAAGACGTCTCCTTTAAGACGTAGCCTGTGAAACTTCCCTTTAATTGTTTTATCACTAGAAGAGATTGAGCAAAATGAGAAAATATAAAAGTAAATGAAAAAAAAAATGAAACACAGCAAAAAGTCACCTACCTGGTCTATGCGTCATATCCACTGATGGAAAGCAATGAGACAAAGAACGTACGACATTAGTATCAATAATCATTCCCATATGTCACAAAGTATTAACAAGCGGCGTTAGGGGGCACTACTGGGGGAAAAGCTATTCTGTCTGAAACTATCAACTGGTCAGCGAGATTGCCACCAGTCACTGATACGTCCTCAGATGCAGATAGAGAAGTGCGATCCATCACTGATCCAGAGTCCAGTAGTGGTGGCTTTACACCACTCCATCCGAAGCTCGGCATTGTGCTTGGTGATGTATGGCTGCATGCAGCTGCTCGGCCATGAAGCTCCCAGCGAGGGCGCAGTGTTTGTGGTGATGTTATGCCAGAGGTGGTCTAGACTCTGCAGTTACGGGGTCAACAGAGCAGTGACTTTTCTACCTTCTGCTCCTCAGCACTCGGTGACCCGCTCTGTAAAAATCTTCGTTTTCTTTCCACAGCTCCTTTGCACACCAATGTGTCTCCATGGAAACAGACAACAAATGAACTCTGAGTAGTCAGATCTAGTGATGAGCGAGTATACTCGTTGCTCGGGTGATCTCCGGTTATTTGGAAGTGCTCGGAGATTTAGTTTCTGTTGCCGTAGCTGCATGATTTGCGGATATTTGACAACCTGAATACATGTGGGGATTCCCTAACAAGCAGGCATTCCTCACATGTAGTCAAGCTGTCCAGCAGCCGCAAATCATGCAGCTGTGGCAACAGAAACTAAATCTCCGAGCACTTCCAAATACTCGGAGATTACCCAAGCAACGAGCATACTTTATCATCACTAGTCAGATCCTGACATCGCGCTCTCCAGTACCTGTAACTTTTTACCAGTCTGCTTAATAGTGAAGTAGAGGTCAGACACAAGGCAGGACAACTCCAGGATCAGACACAGGCACAGGATCTGAGTGTGTATGTGTTCGGCACAGTATGAGGAACGCTGATGCCAAACACCACTGGCAGAAGCTAATCTCCAGGGAGTACAAAGGATCAGGCATTGAAAATTCAACATGCCCGATCCTTCCTTTCCCCATCATCATTACCATCGGGTGCCAATTAGGAGACCTCTACAGTGGGTTCTACCGAAATCGATGGGTCTGGCTTACTTTAATCTATTGTGCATAAGGGCCTTAAAGGGATTGTCCAGCTGAATTTTTTATGACAATGAATATTACAAAATGTTTAAGCGATGCTCACCGGTTCTAGCCTCCATCACTCAGGGGCAGTCACCATAGTGGTCTCGGCTGACACCTTGAGTGATGATGTCTTAATCTTCAGGAAACCGGAAAAGGGCCATCATCAGATGTGAATCCACTGATGTCCCAATCAGGATACAAAGCTACCAATCACAGGGCGTATCGGTCAGAGGTTACCCAGAGTGATAAGAATTAGGCTACACCTTCTGTAACCTATAATATTGAGCAGGTGTCTCCTACCTCCAGCAAAACCCGACAGCTGAAGGTTGGGGACCACTGGTGTAGGGATTACGGACCCCTACCCTGTAGTACATCTGGTCTGCAGACCCCAGGAGGAGCACAGATCACTTTTCAGCAGGGTCTTTCCGATTCCTCAGTCGGTGCAGGCGCCTGTTCTCTGCACCACGAGATGTTTAGCTCCTTTGTGACCGGATGGAAGATCTTCCCATATAAAGACCCTGAAGACATTTTTCCAAAAACTGACGACTTCACAGACCGTGAAGCAGGAAGCAGATTTTTTTTATTACATTTCTTCCAAGGCCAAGAGTTCAGTGGGCAAATAAAAGATCCTTTTCACAAGAGGCCAAGGCCTGAATATAAAGTGCCGGGATGTGAGGATTTCACTGTCTGGTTAGGACGACATAATATAGACTGGGGGGCTCTGGAGACAGAGATTCCTGCAGCAAATATCTACCGTAATATTACGTGAGAAACTGCTGCTAAACTGCATAGTTTACATAGAACTGCTGAGGCGTGAGGCATCAATCACCTCGCAAGGGGATTAGAGGGATTTCTATGGATGCTGACAGCCCACCAGGGAAAAGAGCTGCACAATACTAGGTGTTACAGGGGAAGCCCATGTTGGGGGTCTCTGCTCTGTCCAATGGTCTAATAATGATACAGACAAGTAGTGCTCTATAATGGCCATGTAATTACTGAAACAGATGTTGATAGGCAGGCAGATAGTGATAGATAACAGATAGATAATAGATATATAGATAAATAGAGAGATGATAGATAATAGATAGATGAGAGATAGATGATTGATAGATAGATAATAGATAGATGAGAGATAGATAATAGATAATACAGTGGGTTCGGAAAGTATCCAGACCGCTTTCAATTTTTCACTCTTTGTTTCATTGCAGCCATTTGGTAAATTCAAAAAAGTTCATTTTTTTCTCATCTTGACTGAAAAAACAGAAATGTAAACATTTTTGCAATTTTTTTAAAAAAGAAAACCAGAAATATTACAAGGTCATAAGTATTCAGACCCTTTGCTCCGTATTGAGTAGAAGCACCCTTTTGAGCTAGTACGGCCATGAGTCTTCTTAGGAATGTTGCAACAAGTTTTTCTCACGTGGATTTGGGCATCCTCTGCTATTCTTCCTTGTAGATCCTCTCCAGTTCTGTCAGGTTGGATGGTGAACGTTGGTGGACAGCCATTTTTATGTCTCTCCAGAGATGCTCAATTGGGTTTAGGTCAGGGCTCTGGCTGGGCCAGTCAAGAATGGTCACAGAGTTGTTCTGAAGCCACTCTTTTGTTATTTTAGCTGTGTGCTTAGGGTCATTGTCTTGTTGGAAGGTGAACCTTCGGCAAAGTCTGAGGGCCAGAGCACTCTGGAAGAGGTTTTCATCCAGGATATCTCTGTACTTGGCCGCATTCATGTTTCCTTCAATTGTAACCAGTCGTCCTGTCCCTGCAGCTGAAAAACACCCCCATAGCATGATGCTGCCACCACCATGTTTCACTGTTGGGATTGTATTAGGCAATTGATGAGCAGTGCTTAGTTTTCTCCACACATACCGCTTAGAATTATCACCAAAAAGTTCTATCTTCGTCTCATCAGACCAGACAATCTTATTTCTCATAGTATGGGAGCCATTCATCTGTTTTTTAGAAAACTCTATGCGGGCTTTCATATATCTGGCACTGTGGTGAGGATTGTCGGGCCACTCTGCCATAAAGGTCCGACTGGTGGAGGGCTGCAATGATAGTTAACTTTGTGTAACTTTCTCCCATCTTCCTACTGCATTTGTGGAGCTCAGCCACAGTGATCTTGGGGTTCTTCTTTACCTCGCTCACCAAGGATCTTCTCCCACTATTGCTCAGGTTGGCTGGATGGCCAGGTCTAGGAAGACTTCTGGTGGTCCCAAATTTCTTCCATTTAAGGATTGTGGAGGCCACAGTGCTCTTATGAACCTTGAGTACAGTAGAAATTCTTTTGTAACCTTGGCCAGATCTGTGCCTTGCCACAATTCTGTCTCTGAGCTCCTTGACCAGTTCCTTTGACCTCATGCTTCTCATTTGGTCTGACATGCACTGTGCGCTGTGAGGTCTTATATAGACAGGTGTGTGCCTTTACGAATCAAGTCCTATCAGTTTAATTAAACACAGCTGGACTCCAATGAAGGAGTAGAACCATCTCAGGGAGGATCACAAGGAAATGGACAGCATGTGACGTAAATATGAGTGTCTGAGCAAAGGGTCTGAATACTTATGACCATGTGATATTTCAGTTTTACTTTTTTAATAAACTTGCAAAAATTTCTACATTTGTTTTTTTTTCAGTCAAGATGGGGTGCAGAATGTTCTCATGTACAGCACCATGGAATTAATGGCGCTATATAAATAAATAATAATAATTAATGAGAAAAAAAATGAACTTTTTTGAATTTAGCAAATGGCTGCAATGAAACAAAGAGTGAAAAATTTAAAGGGGTCTGAATACTTTCCGTACCCACTGTAGATAGATAATAGATAATAATGGATAGATAATAGATATAGATAGAGAATAGATAGATGATAGATAATAGATAGACAGATACTAGATAATAGATAGATACTAGATAGATACATAGATAATAGATATATAGATAGATAGATATTATGAGTCTGGTTCATATTCCTTTGTACTCACCACTCTGCAGCCTGGTTCCTCTACACCAGTGAAGATAGACCCAGACAATGGTGAGGAAAGCTTGGAGCAGATTCATCATATTACTGGTCCCTTGTGTTTGATATCCTGTGTATAAAGTGTCCAGAAGAAGCAGGTGGAGAGCGCGGATGTTCAGAGAGTCCAGATGTGGCATGTAAGCAGCTCATACTCCATCACTCCTGGCATTGATGCAATGATCTGCAGGGCAGTGTGCACACTAGCCCCTGCATCGAATAAAGAGAGCGCCACTGTAGGGTGATCAATACTAGTCTATGTGACACATTGCTGGAGGGGCAGGATCCTCGGCCAAACCAATCCGGGCAGCAGGTTGTTTCTGCTTCATTAGAGTAAGCCTTCATCAGGAGTTGCACCGCTGAGTGCTGTCATTTTAATTACTTGAAAGCAGCGACTTCTTAAATCCGGATTGATTCCTCCAAGCAGAAGCTTGGAGGAGTTGCTGACATGCACGATACAATTCAACGTACAGGTGATTTCTGGTTCCTGGATGATAATCCTCCTTTATATAAGGTAGTGAGAATCCACGTCCTGCTCATTGGCCCTAGTCTGTGATGGAAATCTATTGATCACATTGTTCTTATCAATGGTCAGACTATCGACTACACCTTAAATCTGGAGACGTTACTGGAAATTAGGCGGGGAGATATTGGACAAAACATAAATTGATCCATAAAATAGAGCTGGAATCGAACACTCTGATTTTTTATCTAAAATGTTCTTGAAAGATGAGCTGGTATTTAGTCAAGGTAGCAGAGCCAAGCTTGCACTTGTTGTTCTCAAAAATAACTCAAGGTAGTCTCACCAAGTTTGATTTTGTTGGTGTAGCAGAGTCAAGCTTAGTTGTTCTCGAAAGATGAACCACCGTAGATGAGTGAAGCTTGCACTTGTTGTTCTCGAAAGATGACCTGATGTAGCACAACCAAGTTTGATTTTGTTGGTGTAGCAGAGCCAAACTTGCTTTTGTTATTCTTGAAAGATGAGCTGATGTAGCAGAGCCAAATTTGATTTTATTGTTCTCAAAAATGATCCGGTGTAGCAGAGCTTAGTTTGGGTTTAGTGTCCTGCTCTGCTACATCCATACATCTGAATGAGTGCTACAGAACAGGAGTTTCTAAGAAGATGCAGCAGATACAGAATGATCGTCCCATCTAACTAGATAAGCTACTAGTCATTAAGTCATCACATCCTTGGGCTAGAATGAATAAATCTTGAGGCGGCTGCTCCGGGATGAAGACAGATATTGATCCTTCGATCCTCTTTAGCATTTACAAAAAATGGCCATTTTTCTTTCTGCACTGGGCTGTGTCAGCAGAAAGCCACGGTGCACACACCGGCCATTAAGTTTTGTCCATGGAAAACTTACTCAGCAAAAATGTTCATGAACCCCAAGCTTCTAGGGGGTGAGAGAAGCCCTGAAATCCTAAGAGACGTTAAGATCTGGGCTCAGCAGATCTCATGCAGAGTGTGGTAGGAAGCAGGAGGACCCGCCGAATGTCTCCGCACCCTGCAAGCCTCTCTTTTTCTATCTTTGGCTGAGTGTATTCATAAGCTGGAACACTATTTCCTTTTTCCCCTGCTGCAGAGCGAATGACTGCGAAGTGAAGCCAGAAAACAGAGTGAGTGCAGATGATCCTGCTGTTTATGAAGCGGCGGGGATGGAAGCTTGAAAGGAGCTATTCATGGATCCCGTTTAAAAGGCTTCAAAACGTTTTTAACTGTCAGAACATCTTAAAGCAAAACTTCCAAGTAGTTTAGGTAAAGGAGTTCTCCAATTTCTGAGAAAAAAAATAAAAACAGCTGCAAATCATGTAAAATAAATAAAAATCAACACCACTCACCTTTTTTTTGCTGATCCAGCAATGATGCTAAAGTGGTCCTCTGCACTTTGAAGAAAAAGGAATTGATTACACAACAACTGAAAATACAAAAAACTTGGCTTCTTCTTTATTGGAAATCCATTAAAACCTGTAGCAAAGCCAGGTAGGCTAGGGTTAAATCCTAGCTCTACAGGTTCTGATTAGCTGCACCTGGCTAGCTCTGCATATAACTAGGCTAGGTGTTCACTTTAGCCAGTCAGCTGGGGAAACTGACCAGAGTGAATTGTATTGGAGCTGAGAAACAATCCAGATCTCTCTTTGAGAAGAGCCCACACAGGCCATGTGCCTCAAACTGCAAGTATCATTGGTTGCTATGGACAATAGCTGTTTTGTTTGAACAAACTGGGACTAGCTCAGTTGTGCAAAGTTTCCAGGGTATATTTTGTTTAGTTAACGCTTGGAGAAGGCTAGGGATTTTGTGTTTATGATTTAGTTTTTCGGTACTGTGCAACCTATGAAATAGATATCACATTGTTTTGACAGAAGAATCCAGTAAGATTGTGAATGCTGCCTACTGCTGAGCATGCATCCCCTACAATAGGTGGAGTATGCGGGCACAATCCCAAAGAGCATGGGTGATTCCAGTGTAGAGCTTGTTCTAGGTAAAGGCAGTCACAGCATTGAAAACACAGTCTGAAAGCATGGAGGCGTTTGTTAAGAATTTGGTTCAAGTGCAGCATTAGTTAAAGCAGCAATTACAGCAGCAGCAATTACAGCTGCAGCATCAGATTACTCTCCTGACAGAAGCTGTCTGGGCCAGGGAGAAGGCACCTTCCGCCAGCCAAAGTGATTGCATCTAAGTGAAGAGATCAGTAAAAAAGATTAATCACCATTGGTTACAGACTTACCTTATCTTTGTTTGCAAGCGGCCAGCATGTGACCGCTGCAGGCAATCAGTAGCCACAGTTGCCACGTGCCGTACTTTAGTGACACCACTGCCCAGTGCAGAGCCATGACCTATGAGAAATCAGGCTTATGAGCCACAAGCAAGCTAACACGGAAGTGAATAATCGAAAGATTACACAGACATGTCCCCAATGCACTTCCAGGCTAATTTGCATATAACTTTAAATATTCATTTCTCTGCACTGGTAAATTGGATTACAAGACAGGAATAATTTTTACTGTTATTCTATGACCTATGATTATTTTGATTAGTACAATTTTCCTGAGAGGTTCTCTTTAAATGGAATTCCTACATAGACGAGACTTTTCTGAAGCTCTACAAAAATTACAAAGAAAGCTAAGAACAGTTTTGGATTTTCCCATAAGTGATTTCTTGCCAAAAGCAATCCAGACTTGGTGATAACTCAATCAGGAAGTCGCAAAGATGACAAAAAAAAAACATGGGCCTCACACATATGTGTCCATGATTGTACAATGGGAAAGAGGCCAGGGATAAATGTGATTCATGGTGGGCTAGGAAGGGAGAAACCACTGCCAAGAGTAACATTCACTTCATGCTGGTTAATGCAGCATGACGGCCACCTAAAACACAGAAGTCAAAATCTAAGTGGAGGAGAAGTATCTGTTAAGCTCCAAGGCTCACCAAGACGCACACCTGTGTTTTGATATTAAGACTTCAGTGTTGGTAGACTCTGGCTTGCTCCACACACCTGGATGTCTCCCACCTGCTTGCCTGTGGTCTCCTGGATGTCTCCCACCTGCTTGTCTGTAGTCTCCTGGACGTCTCCGTCTTGCTTGCCTGTGGTCTCCCTGATGTTTCCTGCTTGCTTGCCTGTAGTCTCCAGGAAATCTCCTGCTTGCTTGCCTGTGGTCTCCTTGACGTTCCCCACCTGCCAGTGTCTTCCAGAATCCAACTTGCCTACCTGCGGTCCCAGTTCTTCCGTCTGCTAGCCTGTGGTCTCTTTGACATCTCCCACTTGCCTACCTGCTTTCTCCTGGACGTCTCCAGTCTGCTTGCCTGTGGTTTCTTTGTCGTCTCCCACCTGCGGTCTGACTGCTTATTCAAAGCATGTAACATATAGCTTGATGTACCCATCGTTCACCTACAAGTTACAGGATTGTGTTGGGCTTAGAGATTCACTTACTGTTTGTTCCCTATGCAAGTGACCCGAGAGGCAGGAAGTTGGCCCTTAAGTGACCTGGGTCTTAAATACTGTGCGCGTCTACTACTCCTAAGAAAAACATATATAGCCGCCAAGTCTTATTTTAAGCAATTTACTAAACTCCCTGCAACTTTGCTTGCAAACTAGTATTTCAGGTGGATGGGCTATAAACAGGGCAACTAGAAGGGCCAATCCACTTGTAAGAGGGTGACCGCTGATCAGTAGTACTACTTTCTTATATTTTTCTTTTGCAATATTTTCGCCTCTGAGAAGTAACATAGCTAGTGTTTTACAGTATTAGGCTCTCCTCCATTGAAGCTGTAACTTACGACCTTCCGGAGGGCAGAATAACCTCACACAAAGACAGAGGTAAAGCGTAGAATGCTCTGAATTATTTATTTCAACATCACAAATCATTATAGAGATTCTTATCAATCTTATTTTAGCACGTATACATTATTACTTTTGTTCCAGTGTGCCTGCTCAAGAGGACTGCGTCGCACGGATAAGGTGAGTATAAACCTTTTTTTTTGTCAGCGGCAGAAAGTTCGCAATGGTCAAAAAGACCACCAAAACCAAAAGAAAATAGTTAAAACTTAGCCTCTAATCATAATCATATAGAATAAAAAAATGGCAGAATATGCTCATATAAAAAAAACCCTAATGCTAACGCGTTTTGGGTAGAAAAACCTTTAATTTTTCTATTCAATCTGATTAAAGGCTAAGTTTTAACTACTTCCCTTTGGTGCTGGAGAACATTTTCTTTTGGACCATTGAGAGCTATTTCACCAGTGCATACTCCAAGCTCCACACCCAGACCACAGACTGTCCACCCTGGAGGTTTATTACTAAAAAAGGAGTGGAGACCTGAATTGACACTTTTTCTATTCTTTTTGTGTAATGGCTAGTGATGAGTGAATGTGCTCGGAAAAGGCACTAACCGAGTGTCTTCAGCACGCTCAAATATGTTCAGGTCCTCCCAGCTGCATGTCCCGCGGTTGTTCGACTGCAGCAAAACATGCAGGGATTTCATGTTTGTTAGGCTGTCCAACAGCCACGGTGACTCAAACATATTATTCGAGCACGCCGAAGACACTCGGTTAGAACTCTAGGATAACACCTTATCCCAGCACGTTCGCTGATCACTAGTAGTGGCACAAAGGTGGTGGAGGAGACTCTTGCAAGGCATCATTACTTCTGCAGGGGGCATTATTTGTTTTAAGAGGACACTTAGTGGGCATTATTACTGAGTTGGAGGGTGCAATAATTGCTTTTCCCGGCTACTGACAGTTCGTTTTCAGCCTTCGTACACACTTTGGTAAGATAAGCTCTAGATTTTTCACAGATCCAGTAGATCCAGTTATGTTTTTACAAAGCATATTGGGTTAAATATGCCCCATAATAGATTTCTGACTCTCAGCCATGCTTTCATTTCTGGTGAAGAAAGACTGATGCTCACAATTTCCTGACCACTGTCCAGTTGGTTTACTCTTCCAAATGGCTTGACGTGAAAGGAAATCCTGAGCTGGAGGCTTCTTTATGAGAAACGGACAATAGGAAACTGAATGAAAACAAACAATAAATACTATTTAAAGAGTGATGAATATAAACCATGGTCATATTTTGAGTATGTGCGGAAGCTAAAAGTGGGAGCTGCGGTTGTTTCTTATACTGTAAGTGTCCAATAACAAAGCAATACATGACATAGGCCGGTACCGGAGAAGAGATACACCTCTAGGAAACTATTAACCGCTGTGGGCAAACTAAAGGTAGGACCATGGCAGATTCCACACAAGCTCTAGTCAATAACATCTGGATGCAATAGTGATGTGAGTATATACATACTGGACGCCGACAACTACGGAGGTTTTTTTTCTGCTAATCAGTGTGACTGTCGGCTTGTGCTGCTTCCGGGGTTAAGGACCCCATAGTCTTTAGATGAAAGGAGGCCAAACCAGCCTATTTTGTCAAATCTGGCTGACCATCTGATATATGTAAGGGACTCCTGACTCTTCCCAGACAAATGATGAGAAGGATCAAGCAGGTGGAATTTCAATGCCCAATTAATTTGTTTTTAGGAAAGATAAACTAGAGGAGCATCTTGAACAGGAATACTGAATGTTTAAAAACTATAGCAACGCCCATTTGACATTTTGTAGAATGCAGCTGCTTCAGGGGTGCAGAGACCTTTGACCTTGACTCTACCTTTTTATATGTGACCTGATATCTGATCCCTGATTCATTTTGGGATTGGTGTTGCTAGTAAAAAGGATCTTGAGGTATAAATTTGTGAATTTAGACCAGCATTATGTAAACCCCTGTACACTTCAGGATGTAACCTGTGATGTTCATTGGAATCTCCTACCTCCCTCATCATCTCCTGCCTTGACTACTGCAACCTCCTGTTCTAACACTCTCGCACCTATCCAATCTATACTAAACTCTGCTGCCCGACTAATTCACTAGTCCCCCTGCTATTCCCCAACCTCTTCTCTGTCAATCCCTTCACTAGCTCCCCATTGCCCAGAGACTCTAGTTCAAAATCCTAACCATGGCATACAAAACGATCAACAACCTGTCTCCTCCATACATCTGTGACATAGTCTACCAGTACTTACCTGTACGCAACATCCGATCCTCACAAGATCTCCTCTTCCCACAATTGCATACAAGATGTCTCCTCTGCATCCCTACTTTGATATGCTCTACCCCAACATATCAGACTCTAGCCTATCATGTAAAACTTCAAAAACGTGCCTGAAGACCGATCTCTTCTGAAAAGCTTACAACCTGCAGTTACCCTTGCTCCACCATCCGTTGTAGACTGAGCCCTTCCAGGCTGTGATGACGTGACTAACAGATCTGCAAATGAACTATGACGTGTGGCTCCTCCCCCAGCCTGTCTTGCCAGGATCTGAGAGCTATGTAAGTTTTTCTCCTTTAATCCTGTTTTATTTTTAACTGTATTGTACATAACTGTATTGTCTCACCTTGTTACATCTTTTTAAACTGTATAAACACTGCCTGCAATTTTAGGAATAAACCTATAAAATTTATTAGTTTGTTTCTCCTGCTCTATAAACGATTTTGCACGTGCCTGAAGTACTACGCTACTGATTTGGGGTTGCTACGGACCCTCTTGATAAATTGTTCATTAAGTAAATCGTAGCTGGTGGCAGCTAAAAAGAAGGGGTGTAAAGTGTTGAACTGTGGGGTGGCGTTGGCAGTGACGGAGCGGGTTTTATAAGTGTATTGCCTGGCTGCGGCCCGGAGTAGTTATAATTCCCTCACTGCAGCGTGCCCAATAGCCAGCACACATCCAAGCGGCACGTCTGCCACTAATTATCCTAGGTGCAGTTCCCTGACTGACATGAGGGTAAGGGGGCACCAGAGAGCTGCAAGTTCCTAAGTGGAAGTGAGATAATTATATATCCCTACAGATTATTCCTGACACATTGGGTCGGACGGCAGCAGCCGTCGTGTGTGTGCCGCGTTTTCGTCACATTTGTGGCAATGGAGGGATCACAAGCCATGATACCCCGGGCTACCGTGTGGCGGTCCGTGTGCCCGTTCATCACATTCCTTCTGTACCAGTCGAGGACTTGTATTGTTCATGATTATTGTACTTGTTTTATTATGTATATCCCTTTTCACGTGTAAAGCGTCACGGAATAAATTACGCTATAACAATAAATAGTAATAATCTGGGTGCATATCGCGTACTCCAAAAGGTTTGGCTTTACAAGGACTTCCATTACGAGTCTGCTGGTAAACTCTGGATTGCCTTGATGTCTTTCTGTTGGTGGATCATAAAGAGGATGTCCACTACTTTGATACTGATTAATCCTTAGAATGGGTCATCAGCATAATATTGGTGGGAGTTAGACGTCCGCCACCTTCACTGATCAGGCTGTTCTGTGGCACTGCAGCTCAGTTCCCATTGACTGGGTGTTCATCCTGTACCCCATAACCTGTTGCTTTGCTCGAACTCTATTATGAGACCTGCTGCTGGTGCATGTTCCTGAGCTGCAGACTCTGTTCTACTGTCTGTAATCCAGATGAATATCCTAAACTTTACATTTTTCCCGGTACTCTGTATATGAGTATGTAATAAACTTTGCTATACTAGACTACATACTCACCTCTGCTATTCCTGGACACGCTGATTCTGTCCTTTGTTATTGTGTTTCCTGAACCTTGTATCCATGCCAAACCACAGATTTCACCGATAACCAAAATTCTGCATTCTGTGTCCAAAGTGCAAGTAGAATATAAATAAAGCTGGATTCACACATGCAGTTTTTGATGCAGTTCATAGTGCAGGATTTTATAGTTTTTCTTTTCCGCATCCATTCCCAACTACGGCTTAAAATATGCACACCACAAATTGCATCAACAGCCTTATAATTTTGGCTAGTGAAAGATGAAGTTGAGAAGATACAATATGAGGAAGCTCTGCAAAAGTTCAACCGGGCAGCAAGGAGCTGAAAAGTCAATAACACCGGGACAGAGAGAGGCGAGAGATGGAAGAAGCTGCTGAAACGATAGAGAAAATAAATCATTGTGCGGAAACAAATCCTCAGACGAGAGAAAGTCACAAAAGGACATATATGAAAGACCGAGATCAGGAAACAAAGAGAGAGGCTGAGCGCTGGCCAGGAGCCACAGATGATATTTCGGTTGCTAGCCATTTACACGACTCTGGATCTGCAATTAAATTGATCAGACTGGATTTCATAAATGTATTGCCTGTAAAACAGATCATCAATGGCTCAGAGTCTAACACACCAACTAAGTAGGAATTTATAAGAAATATTTCTTTATGTAGGTGTAAGGTAGTGCCAGGGCCATAGTCATCGCCGAGGACACCGGGGCACCTGTGCCCTGGCCTCCTGTCACAGGAAAATAACACTCATTCGTCGGCATACCTGTGTCTTCTCTCACTGCACAGTCAGGGACTCCTCTGTGGTGCTGGGGACTTTCTGTATTCGGTTTCACAAGAACTGAGACACAGTCTGATTCAATAGCAAAACTAAGAACTTTACTTGAAATACTCTGCAGCACATTCTTGTCAGTAACAGCATACGCATCAGGTTCCATACAATTCACATCCTGCACTTTCCCTGTACTTCTTTCCTCGTCCTCCCGTACATTACGGGGTAATAGCGCCTTAGGCGGTACCGCAGCATTCTCCTTTTCCAGACTCACTACTTCTGGGGATTCCCTCATCCGTTTCGCCACGGATCTGAGAGCATTGACCCATGTAATGACCTGCCGCATGTTGAACAATCTGCGCCCTGTACTTTCCCGGACCGCTTCCTATCTTCCACTCCAATCTGCTGTAATTCTGCTGATGAACACTGTCCTTCTGTCTCTAAAGGACTTTGAATGGCGGGATTCTCTTCTTAGTAACGTTGCGTGGCTACTGTGGTGTCCTGGGCTTAGAGCCCGTGTGGATGCTTTGGGTGCATAGGCCCTTCAGGCACTAAGGCCTCCCTGGCCCTGATTGACTCAATACAGGAAATGTTCCTAAATTACCACACAGCAGCCCCTCCTTTGTTAACTGTTTCCTATGCTACCCACTATGCACTAGCTGAGAGCTTTGTACAATATAATGCCCCCAAATCTAGTGGCCAATATCTGAACTACACTTACCCTATTTATATACATATATAGCAGCACATAGATAAACATTATCATATACATATGTTCAGCAATGTGGTAATACACATGGCAGTGTAGCAGTACCAATATATTTCACAAAGTGGTAATACACATGATAGTGTAGCAGTACCAGAATAACATCATACACAGATAAATATACGGTAAGTAACAAACAGTACTGGGATGGAAGGGAAAGGCGAGGTATAACAGTAACCTTATCTATCCCCTTACATAGGAATCCTATATACTATTTCATTTTAAGGGGGAGTTTCAACTGGATGATCACTACTCTATACAAAGTTACAATAAGAGGAGTAGAAGTTGAGACCAAAATTGAGTGTAAACAGACAACCCACTTGTAGTCGCACCTGGTCACTTGCTGGGGAAGTGTGAGCAGTCGCAGAGGTTGCGAGCAGGCCCATGCCTGTGAAGGGCTAGCAGATGCCAGCGTAAACTTCAACTGGATGTGTATTCTCTGACCCACATCCAGTTGATGTGTATTACGGAGCAGAAACTCGCCGGGTCCGTGAGCTGCAGTACATGCTGCCGGTCAATCAGAAGCCTGCAGCTGATGTCAGTGTGAACGTGACAGTGGGCACATGGCAGTGACATCATGTGCTCCCGTCGCTTGCACGCTGAAGTCAGCTGCCGGCTTCAGAAGAGAACACAGCGCGGCGGGGGAGCAGAGGGAAGGGGAGTAGAATAATTTTTTCTTTCTATGCATTTAAGAACAGAAGCAGAATGGGGGATTTATCATTCCTGGGAATTACTGACCTAATATTTTGTTGTTATTCACAGGTTTTTAGAACTGCTTCACATCTATGTTGCATAAGCTGTTGTGAATGTTTTGGAAATGAATTCTGAGCAGAAGC
>VIAB01005615.1:11633-24135 GCA_009801035.1 Oophaga pumilio | reverse complement strand
AGTTGCCTCCAGTATTAATGTGAAAGCCCCAAATGTTCCCCCAAATCAATGGAAAAGAAAAATACTCTACATATACTAGTGAAATGAATGTGGATTTAATTGTTTAATGCAAAACCATAGATGCCTCCGATAAGAATGCAAAACACAAAATTTCCCATAAAACAGTGAAGCAGCCACAGAAGTCCCCATAACAGTGCAACTGTCACATATGCTACCACAAAAAAAGGGTAACAGCCCCCATATTACTGCAAAAGACATACCTGCCCCCATAACAGATACAGCATATAACAGAGCATCAGACAATTGCCCCCGTTTAACAGTGGAACACCTGCCTTGCACCCAGAGTTAATGCAAAAGTCATAGATGCTCCAAATAACTGTGCAAAACCAGATCTGGCACATGTGGGTGCAAAACTGGATACCGCCCACAACAGGGCAAAAGCCAGATTCCCACATAATAGTGTAATGAATAACGATACCCCCATAACAGTGCAACATCTACATTTATCTCCCCCCTTCCAAGATTCATGTAAAAACACAACACTTGTGGCCACTTTTAACAATGCGGCAGCCACATATATCCCTCTCCAGGGTTGTGATAGACGGGTACAGTGTGTGTCGTATTCTCCAACATGAGGTTTACACTTCATATCAATGGCAGAATCACTGAGGTCCTCCACCATCACTGAGGTCCTCCACCATCACTGAAGTCCTCCACCATCACTGAGGTCCTCCACCATCACTGAGGTACTTCACCATCACTGAGGTCCTTCACCATCACGGAGGTCCTTCACCATCACTGAGGTCCTTCACCATCACTGAGGTCCTTCACCATCACTGAGGTCCTTCACAATCACTGAGGTCCTTCACAATCACTGAGGTCCTTCACAATCACTGAGGTCCTCCACCATCACTGAGGTCCTTCACAATCACGGAGGTCCTTCACCATCACTGAGGTCCTCCACCATCACTGAGGTCCTCCACAATCACTGAGGTCCTCCATCATCACTTTCAAATACTATACAGATCTAATATGTCGGTGCAAACGTGGGAACTTTAGCAGCTGAAGCATTGCGGTACGAGACAGAAAGGCTGTAGAGTGAGCGAATCTCATCTTGGCATCCTAGATGGCTGAAGTTTATAGCCTGGGGTCCATGGTCACAGCCTCACACAAAATAATAGAATTACAGCCGTGTACGAGGCTCTCGGGGGACCTGTTACTATAAAAAGTCATCGCTCCTCAGGGAGTGGGCTCACTTCCAGTATCTTCCTCTGCGAAGAGCAGTATGGTGGCTACACCTGTGGGGACTCTGGTAATTATAAATCTATATGAATGAGCCAACAATAAGAGGACTTCAACGGGAAGTGGTCTGCAGTCGAAGGAGAAAGAAATACTGCATTCATGGTAGAATAAGCCTTCAATAATGTCACTGTGGTGCTGGATGATCATGTTGTGCATGTGCCTCGGCATCTCCACCTTCCCCTATGGCAGCTGCCCTCTGTTGTGCTCCACCTCGTGGCATTATCTGCCTAGGCTTATTTAAAACCAACTAAGACAGGTGTGTGTCTTGGTATCAAGACTCCTAGGTCTATATGTTTGGGTTATTTATTCTTTCTATGGTTTTATGCCTTCATGGCAGTGTGTACCCGCTAACTGTGTCCATAAGGCACAGGGCACTATTACCAGACTGAGGCCATAAGAGGGTCCTGTTGGTTTCTTACTAGTAGACTGTACTAGTTCATCACACGGGTCCAAACATGGATGTTTATGGCTGACCAGCCTCCATTTAATGGATACATAATGGGCTTCCCATGACTGATTCAATAAAAGGATGCTCACCAGTGGCATCATTCACCCGTGGACTATAATGACAACCATTTAACATGCCAGTCAAGTAAAAAAGAGCAGGACATACCTGCCAATAGGATCCCATACTGGTTACGGGTGACTGATGTCGCGGTTAGGTTTCTAACAAGGTCCGTCACAGATGATCGTCCTGGCAGTAGACTGAAAACTTGATAAAAATTAGGTAGAACCTCTTGGGCACAGGGGTTGGACAGGACTTATAAATGCTTGCCTATCCCTAAGGAGAGGTCATGAATGTATGATCGCGTAGGTTCAACCTCTAAGGAAGTTTCCAAAAACTTTGGAAAATCATCATTGGGTAAATAGGAAAGGATCCACAAAGGAAATGAAACTCAACTGCACCATTATTTTACCCAAGTCTCAGGCCATCATGCCAAGATAAGAAGCACTGAGGGAACGTGTAGTGACTCTAATAAGGAGAGATTTATGGCCTTCAAAACTAAGACAGGTACAGCAACCCCTAGTCCTAAACAACACCACCTCATACGGATGATTGTCAGTGATTTCTGTGTCAGCGCCCGCTCTCATCCTTTACACAAATGCCCAAATTAGACCAATGGAAGGGAAACTGTCAGCAGATGTCCCATAAACTCAAAAACGGTCTTGGGGAAACAGTTCCAATGTTCCCATGTTTGCTACGGTAATCAGAGCACTTCTGATATTCTATTTGATTGCTGTCGTTTCACCAAACTTTCCATAAATCAATTGTACAAATGAATATAAGAAATTTGCAATATATTTAATCAGAAAGGTCAGCTTCTCCACTTATGAGCCGCTTCTTAGCCTTCCTCCACCTCCTGAACTCATTGTTTACTACGAAAAACTGCCAAAATCCATTCTGCGCTAGACGAGACACATTAAAATCTCACTCGGGGATCAGATTATAGCTGCCTATTGAAGTCTATGGAAGGGTAGGAGCAGGAAGCGTCATAGACACACAGACAGGGCTGCTGCTAACTCCTAGTAAGTGTTTACCTAACCCCAATGCTGGATTCACATCTACACTGCTCAGTTCTTCTGTACATTGTCCTCCATATTGCTGCTTCTGAACATGTGCTACATTGGAGAGCAGGAATCCCTCATGTCTGTGTGTGCTGTGTATGCGAGACATCATTACAGATAGTCTACACCCTCTAGTTCACAGACAACTGAAAATTAGAGAAAAAGCCTGTAGAGGGGAAAACTTGATCCCATATAATATTATTATTCCTAATGTACACAAGACAGCTTATTCTGCAATTTTGGGGTAAGTGACACCATGCCCCTTCCCCGAAGTCTCACCCATTTTATAAAATTGTTGAAGCAAACAAATCAAGAGAAAGTTGCTAGTTTCCGTAAATCCATCTATTACTACTACTAACGATGATACATCAATGTGAATGCTTCCATATGCAGGAATCTTCTCCGAGATCAATGGCAAAATCGTTAAGAAATACATAGCGGGATATTACCAAGCCCCTGTTTAATTACTCCATTCGCTGTACTCAATATACAGTACGTCTGACATTTGTCCATTAGAGTCTTGAGCAGACCCTATATCCCTCTGACAACGATCAATCCCACAAGATAAATGACGGCATCCCGATCTCGATGTCTAATGATTTTCTTTCCTAGAAGATGAACTACAAATGGGTTTTGCGCAATGAATATTAATGTATAAGGACACGGCTGCCATAAATACAGCGCTGAAACAACACAACTGGTCCAGAAGGAAAGACTGCGCAATCAATGATACGAAAGACCCAACGTTAGGCCGTCCACGGCTCGGCTACATTCGGCCGTCCACGTGGCGGTGATTGGATTGGCTGCTGGAATATTTGGGGAAATTATAATATCAGGAAAACAGACGTCGTCTAGATGACCGAAGGGACGGAAGGACCACCATCAGCAACCTAATGTCACAATTAAGGGGCAAAGGCAGCAAAATGGTAGCATTGTCTACTGCCCTGTTGTGATGAAGGAGGGCGACAAACTGCTTTAAAGCAAGACCGGACACTGCAGCTAAACACAAGTGGCCAAACCATGCTGGATTCTTCTGTAATGGGCAGCTCCACTTCATCAGCATTCTGCCAGCACTATAGGTGCAGGAATTTGAGATTGCTCAATGGTTTCCTTGCCATAAACTGAAAGCCCTCTTCCCTGAATTTATTTTGATAGACAGGTGTTACATCTCCACCACAGCCAGCTCCTGCGACTTCTGCTGACCTTATCAGCTCCCTCCACCAGCCAACTGGAGAGCACCACACCTTACTAAAGCTTCCAGCTTACTGCTGGAAGCTGCCAGATGTAGCTTAGTGTTTCCCTGGGTCTTCTGATCCTGTTTTGTTTAGTATATTCCTGTTTTGAGCCCGGATTGTTCTGACTATTCTTACGGATCCTCATTTTGTCCTCGACGTCATCTCTCAGTTCTTACCCTGCTTAGCGACCATTCCTACCATTGGACGGCAGCCCTTCTATGGTAGCATTCCACTGAGTCCTATCGTAAAACCAGATCCCTGTACAGGGGTTAAAGGGTATTGGGATTTCTCTGGAGTCTGCCAGACGGAGTGGCTTGTGCCAAGTCTGTCCGAAGCAGCCTTTTGAGCCTGTGGCCTCAGGCAGACGTTACAACGGGAAAACAAGAGGAGAAAGACAAATATCAGCTCCCATTTACTGCAAAGATAAAAACCCATCTCTACCTACTTGACATTGAGAAAGACCCACCCCCTCCTTCCTGTAGAGAAACAAAGACCCGCCACTACTTCCTGTAGAGACAATGACCCGCCCCCTACTTCCTATAGAGACAAAAGACTTGCCACCTGCTTCCTGTAGAGACAAAGACCCGCCCCCTACTTCCTGTAGAGAGACAAAGACCCGCCCCCTACTTTCTGTAGAGAGACAAAAACCTGTCTCCTACTTCCTGTAGAGAGACAAAAGACTTGCCACTTACTTCCTGCAGAGACAAAGACCCGCCCCCTCCTTCCTGTACAGAAACAAAGACCCACCACTACTTCCTCTAGAAACAAAGACCCGCCCCCTACTTCCTGTAGAGCGACCAAGACCCACCTCCTACTTCCTGTAGAGACAAAGACCCACCCCCTACTTCCTGTAGAGACAAAGACCCTCCCCCTACGTCCTGTAGAGAGACAAAGACCCGCCCCATACTTGCTGTAGAGAGACACAGACCCACCTCCTACTTCCTGTAGATAGACACAGACCCGCCTCCAACTTCCTGTCGATAGACACAGACCCGCCTCCTACTTCCTGTAGAGAGACAAAAGACTTGCCACCTACTTCCTGTAAAAATGACTCTCCCCTACTTCCATCGGTCTCGGATAGACTTTTTGCAACTTGCTTGTTGGGGTACCCAGTGGGTTGCCATGTGACCCCATTGGCTTGCATTGGCCGTGCGACCCGTGTCACAGTCAGAGCCGCCTAACAGCTGATTTCTTGGCATTAACTGCTTGTGGATAGAAAGATTTCTGTGTTTCCTTGTGATTTACTGTGCTATGATACTAAGAAGAGAACAGGGAACTGGCCCTTACCTTCTCTATATAAACCGATCTTTGTTCCATATCTTGTACTCTCTGTGCTTCCAATAAAAAATATTCCGTCTCTGAAAACGACAGAAATCTGATTTATGACATAATCTGGGAGATACAAAATAATAACGCATTTACTCCACTCATTGCACAACGTATGTATCCACAGGACAGGCAGTCATCGACATCAGATAAGCAGGGTCCGACTGCTTATCAGTGAGATGATCCCCCCCCGACAAAAAACAACCACATTCTGGATCTTTACTTCTTCTTTACAGCATTAACCTTATGGGTTAAATAATTTTACACATTGAAATTTGGATTTATATAAATTTGCTGATACTAAATATGCTTAATTTTTTATTTTTCGGAATGGGAACGAATTGAACTTTGAGTTTTTCATTTTTTTCACATTTTGCTAAGCTTCTGCAAGGGACTTGATCTTGCGATTGTGGGTGGGGAAGTGTCCCCCTCCCACTCAGATCTGAACACTTAAATGCTGCTATCAATGAGTGACATCCACATCTAAGGGGTTAAATAGTAACTTTGATCATTGAATCTCCCTTCTATTAAAGGGAACCCGTCGCCTCAGAAATTGCTATTTACCTGCAGATATAGGGTTAATGTATAGATAAATAGCGTTACAATGATGTGGGAGAAAATTTACTTATTCCTCCCGGAAACTGCTGGCATTTAGGCACATTGTGAACGGCGGCTGGACGCACACCCAGCACTTTGATTGACAGCTCTGTCTGCCAGATGTGCTGCAGTGTCAGCTGTCAATCAAAGTGCCGGGGCATGTGTACAGAGTGGTGACTATACCACTCCGTGCACGCCCTGGCACTCTGCTTGACAGGAGACTCTGCAGCACATCTCTTTGGGTGTTTTAGCTCTGCTCTCTTTGTTTCTGTCGGTTTTGGGTAACAGGTGTTTCTCATTTACTTTGACTGTCCTATCACATTTCGGGTGAAGCTTTAAATACCTTCCCCTACTGGTGTTTCCTGCTGGTGATAGTCTTTGTTGGATTCATTCACTTTGCTGTAGTTTGCATTAGTTGGAGCTGCTAAGGACATTCAGGGTAAGCCTCTGGTGAGTAGTGGTGCCATTGTGTTATCATAGGGTGTCAACCTCCATGGTCAGGCAGGGACAAAGGTCAGAGAAGGGCTTTTCTTAGTCTGAACAAGGGCCAGTCAGGTTCACGTATTTGTCCCCGTGGCTTGTATGTTACCAATGTGAATGTGCTTTGGCAACTATAACAATATCACCAGCAGGAGGCACCAGCAGGGGAAGGTATTTAAAGCTGCACCCGAAAGGCGATAGGACAGACAGAGTAAATGTTACCCCAAACCGACAGAAACAAAGATAACAGAACTGAAACACCCAAAGAAAAGATGAATCTGTTGTGGCTCAGTGGAAAGAGATGCCGACCACAGAACAAGGGTTTGAATCCAGAAGCATGACCAGTACAGTGTACAGTATAGTGCACAATGACTGCAGCCGCTCCGTGCTCCCCCAGGACTGAAAATCAGAAGCTCCTGGGAGGAAATAAGTTAATTCTCCCCCAATAGCTGCACTTTCAGTGCTGTGGCCGGGCAGCATTGTAGCGCTATTTACCTGCAGAAAACCCTATATCTGCAGGTAACGAGTGTTTTTCCAAGTTGGCAGGTTTCCCTTAATAACTGTAATGCATCTTTTGCCGTCCCTAAGCTACAAATTGGAATATGTACCTGCCTGGCATTGATTTACACTATATTTCTGCTAAATGTTTGCATGAATTATAGCAAGTTTGTCTGACAGCAGTCAGCCTCCCCCCAACAGTAAAGCCCTGTCTACATTCTTTTTCAAAAGTTAAAGGATTTGCAAAATTGGAAAAAGTTGCAAACTTTTTGTGCTGCTTTGGCTCAAGCAATAAAACTTTCCTTTACCAGAAAACAGGTAGTCCAGGCATTGATAAATCCCCCCATGAGTTATACTTACTGAGGTCCTCCAGTTCCTGCAGTGGGTAAGTCTTTCCTAAAAATAAAAATCCTGATAAGTATAAATTTGTCCAAAAGAAGTGAAGGCAATAATTTGCCATTAACTCGTCCCCCCTCCGATATAATCTCTGGCAGTGCCGCTCCCCCGCTCCTGTGTGCCATTGTTCATTCCCGTGATCTGACTATCAATATGGCATCAGTGAGTAAAAGCAAATGTGTATTGATCCCTTTAATGATGAGCCCTGACAGGGTGCTTTGAGCTCCAGAGTCATCGCAGTTAACTCCAGGCCTATGTAATACAGTGATTAGAGGATAAATGGTGGAGCACGGTGTGGGCAGACAGGGGGATTACTGCCGCGCTGTGGACGGGACCTCAGCTCCATGGTCTGATATTAGGGATCAATAGTGTTTATTGAAAAGCCCAGAGAGCCGGGATCATCTGCAACCTCACAGCTGCCAGAAACCTATATATTTACTGCAATTAATCATAAATAATTCTACTAATCTCACGGGTCTGCAGGATTTACCTGAATCTAAAGCTGAAGTTAGTTATAGAAGGGCCGTCACCGCTAGGTCAGTTATTGACGAGATGTCACAGCTACGGTCAGTTATAGAAGGGCCGTCACCGCTGCGGTCAGTTATTGAGGGGTCGACCACCCTGGGGTCACATAAAAAGGGTCTGTCACCAATGCGAACAGTCATAGAGGGGTTGTTACCCCTGCAGTCAGTTATAGAGGGGCCATCTCCCCTGCAGTCAGATTCAGAGGGGCTGTCACCCCTGCGGTCAGTTACAGAGGAGCTGTCACTGCTGTGGTCAGTTATAGAGGGGCCATCAACCTTATGGTTAGTTTTAGAGGGACCAACACCCTTTGGCTCACTTATAGAGGGTCTGTCACCAATGTGGTCAGTAATAGAGGGGTCATCACCTCTGCGATCAGTTCTAGTTGGGCTCTCATCCATGTGGTCATTTACAGAGGGGCAGTCACCCATGGAGTCTGTTATAGACGGGCCATCACCCCTGAGGTCTCTTATAGAGGAGCTCTCACCCCAGGGGTCAGTTATAGAGGGGTCGTCACCCCTGGGGTCTCTTATAGAGGGGCTTTCACCCCAGGGATCAGTTATAGAGGGGCCGTCACCCCTGGGGTCTCTTATGGAAGGGCCGCCACCTCAGGGGTCACTTATAGAGGGGCTATCACCCCTGGTTCTCTTATAGAGAGGCCGCCACTCCAGTGGTCAGTTATAGAGGTGCCATTACCCCAGGGGTCAGTTATAGAGCGGCCGTCACCTCTGGGGTCTCTTATGGAGGGGCCTTCATTCCAGGGGTCATTTATAGTGTGGCCATCACCTCTGGGGTCTCTTATAGAGGGGCCGTCCCCCCGGGGTCTCTTATAGAGGAGCCGTCACCCCTGGGGTCATTTATAGAGGGGCCGTCCCCCCTGGGGTCTCTTATAGAGGAGCCGTCACCCCTGGGGTCTCTTATAGAGGAGCCGTCACCCCTGGGGTCGCTTACGGAGGGGCTCTCACCCCAGGGGTCATTTATAGCGGGGCCGTGATTTAACGATTCCATCCTATCGCAGTAAATTCATCACCGATCTCCGCTCATCAGATCCGATCAGATGGGAATGTTTGGTCCCATCGCATCGCCTGGGATGACTCACTGTGCCCGGCCTCCTCTGCAGGCCGCCGCCTCTGCTCCACGTCCCCGGACACCAGCCTGGACTCCAGCGGCGGCTGCAGGGTGACGGAATTCCAGAAGATCTTACTGCACATTACGTCGCGCTCAGCGGAACCGGCGAACACCGTGTACCCGTCATAACCGAACTCCTCCGTGCTGGCCATGCTGCAGTCTGTCCGCGGTGACACTCATCACCATGGAGATGAGACGCCGCGCATGCGCAGAATGGAAATCTTTTTAGCAGCGCAAGCGCACTGAGAAGTCAATGTTACTATGGAGATGAGAAGGCGCAGTAAGGAATTGTGCAACTGCAGAACGTAGAGCAGGCCATGTGATGACAATGGCAGGGAAGGGACTGGGCAGTAGCTGAGGGCTGCTGCAGGGACCCCACCCTGACACTGCTGCTGGGGGGCTGATACCTGAGCATAGGGGCAATATTCTGTATAAAAAGGGACTATTGAGCTGGAGGTGGGGGTTCCTCAGGGGAGGGCTGCGGAATGATGAGGGGGAGGGGTGGAGGTCCACAGTGGATTAGTAGATGTGATGTGACCGGGGAGATATAAGGCCTCTTTCACACATCCGGTGTGCGCCTGACGGCGCCCCCGGCATTTAGCCGCAGCGCCCATCAGAAAACCTGATGCGCCGCTTGCGGTTTTTCTTTGCATTGACTTGCATTAGCGCCGGATGGCGCCGCATGTCAGTGCGTCGTATGCGATTTTGTCCGGATGCGGCGGAAATGTACATTCCGGCGGCCGGACAAAACGCAGCATGTAATGTTTTTTATTTTTGCCTGATTCCCCTGATGTCTCCGGGCATCAGAAACCATCCGGCAAAAAAACGCATGCGGCACATCAGGTTTTCTGATGCGGCGCTGCGGCTAAATGCCGGGGGCGCCGTCAGGCGCACACCGGATGTGTGAAACCAGCCTAAGGCTCCGCTCGCCTGGTGTTGATGCTCAATTGTCAGGTATCAGGTCTGATGGTTGACTGGCAAACACCTGGCAGGAGGCCGTGATTACAAGGCCAACAGCGCCCCCCCCCTCCCGATGCAGAACAGACACCAGTGTATTTTGGGATAGTCTCAATTTTTTGCAGTTGGGTTTCATTACAATTTTTGCACCCTTTACCCCTTACGGGCTCTTTGTTGCCTGCACATTCGACTTTGATGTCATAAATCAGCTGAGAGGAGTCATAAAAAGACATGAGTGACAAACGTTCCATCAGAATAAGCTCGCTGACGGGTTCTCACATAACTCATTCTGCAGCCAGCAGTAGACAGCGCAGCACAGAGGCTGTGGAAGGAAAAATGGTCACAAATTATTAATGGGACTTAATTAGAAACATGAAAAAGTCTCCAAAGATGGACAACCCACTCAGTGCTGGCAGAAGCCCCTAGTATTTAATATGTATGGCAGAATTTAAGAAGAGGAGCATTGAGCATGTTGCATTTCTGCATGCCTGGTGCGTCTGTTCTCAGGAAAGATAACCCATTGCTAGAGGTGCCTTAGACAGGGCAGGAACAAAATCAATTTAATCTTCATGGCATGCCGCATGTAACGTGGATTCTTGCTGTGGATGAACCGTCACCTCAGCTCCAGCATAGGTGTCACACGCAGCCCCTGTGCGGCCTTCTATATGTCCCAGCAATTCACTCCCCAACAGCTCATAGTCTCGGAAATCCCAGGTTTCCAGTAATATTTTGTAGTGAACTCTTCATTAGATGCTGAATACTATCTAGATGCACATCCAGTTGAAGTTTGCGCTGGTGTCAGCATGCCCCCACCTGCACAGGCCTGGTTACGGCCTTTGCGACCACAATCGTTACACCACTGGGTGCAACCTGTGCAGCCGCACAGGGGTTCAAGAGGTAAGGGGGCCACTACCCACTCCAAAGCTGGTGCGATTGTGCTTTATGAAGAGCTATTGGAGAACAAAGTGCCTATATATTGTTCTTGCCCAGGGACAATATGTCTTTGTCTGCCATTGTAATATCTGTATCATTATCTGGCAGTATGTGTCTGGGCAGTTGCGTAGGAACAATCCAGAAGTGTGCCAAATGACAACCCTAAATCTTCATAGCCCTCAGTATACTGCAGGTGCCACTGAACCTTCTCATGGCTGCTTCATTTAAAATTATGACCACACAGTAATCTCTGGCCCTTTGAGCAGTGAGTTGGAGTTTGCACACTGGCAGTAACATGAATGCTGCAGTGTCGCATGCACACAGTCGAGCCAGAGAGAACTGTTTGCAATTAACTAGCTTTCTGTTTTATGTTTTTTTTTTAAATATTAATATACTTTTGTAAGATCTATGAACCAGGAGGCATAGCGGTACAGCAAATGCCTCATGCACCTCTATAAAAGCCTCACTGTATTGTTTGCACAGTCATCTGCCGAAGCTTGTTATTGTTGCACCCAGTAATAATGATAAAAACAAGTGAGGTTGTACTTTAGCCTGTCACTTTGATCTTTTTTTTACTGTGCTTTTCACCAATGGCATCGGCATCCCACATCTATGGCCTATTAGAACTTCTTGTGTACCAGTCTATTATTCCCTAAGGAACAAATTCACTATCTGTGTACGGTATGGACCCTGAAGTACAGAATGGCCATGGGTCTCCCGACCTGAACTCAACACCCTCAAATAAGCCTGTAAAGCTGTAAAGCTCAGGTCAGGAAACACTGGGTCAGTCTGTACATCACAGTCTTTACTCAGACCATGTTTCATGGAGATCTCAACGATTGGGTTCAGACAATAGTAACTTCGGTCATTGCGGTGCATTGGACAGCGCACTCACCAATGGTAATGAATGTGTTAGTGCTTATTATCATTTTTCCAATGGACCTAAGGTCAGTGTGTCAAAAGCTTAGTATTATGGCAGGCAGCTTCTGCACTTGTCGTCGATGTGGACAAGCACATGGACACATGTCACGTCCACAATTAGCAAAGGTGATGGGTCTAGGAATGCTGGTGTTCATGCCTTAGAACATGACTGTGCCGTTGTGCAGCCCCGTGTGCAGGTCCGAATTATGGACAGGTCTACAAACTATGTGCCATTGAAACTGCCTCCATGTCATCTGCAAAATGGATGAAATTAGTGTGCAGGAAAAATTGCACATTGCCGGAAATTGGTCAGTGTGCTGTATATCTGCAGTCGATTGTGCACATGGCTGCCGCACAGACTGAAAATATATTAGGCTTCATTCAATTGTCCATTTTAATCAAATTTACTTTTTTTTTCACCCATATGGGCCAATTCATAAAGGCTGGCATTGTGAACACTAGTCTCAAAGAAGAGGCTTGCTCGGGCTTGGACTGGCATACAGTAGAATCCTGCGGTGGGCCCCTGTGCAAGAGTGGGCCACCACCAGGTATGGACTGGGACTGAAATTCAGCCCTGGCATTTGAAATCATATAGGCCCATGCTGTCACTGTCCTCAAGCACCAGATGGGATGTATTACTA
>VIAB01005615.1:0-10266 GCA_009801035.1 Oophaga pumilio | reverse complement strand
AATTGATGTTCCATTATTAATTTTATATTTTTTCATTGATTTTATTTGTACAATTGTATTCTTTCTTTGTATATTCGTTATGTGTAATTGCTCAAAGGACCTTTCACAAATCACATGACATTTTTTCTGATCGTGATTGGTCTTTTTCTGTCTTAAATATGTGCCTTTGTTTGAATATGTCAGCTGTGATAAAGATCCCTGTGATCGAAACGCGTTGCCTTGTCCTGAGCTTGTCCAGGAGCATGTCATTATTCATGTTTTTTACGAATCAATAAAGATGAAGATTTTATTGGAGCTGGATCCTTTTTTCCTTCCTTTCGTCATGCATCTTCACGTTTGATCAAGCGGAGGGTCCGTGCACCTGACAAACCGGTGAGCTGGTTAGCGTTCTTATATTTGTCCTTCTGGCATTTGCCAGATGGCCAGTCCGGCCCTGGCCACCACTCTCTTATATGAGCAGTACTCAGCACAATATACATGAATCACTATGTACAAACACGTCATCTTATTCATTTAAAAATCTACCCAGTTTATTGTTATATAAAATTGTGACTGAGGATAATTTAGCTGAAAAGTGGGGCCCTGGAGTTGGTTATTGGTAGTCCTTTGGCACCCCAGTTCGCTCCTGCCTTGCTGGAGTATGATGCATCAAATTTATTAAAAGGCACACGCCATTTATTGAATTCAGCACATCTTCTCAGTGGCCTTTGCCTCTGGGCACCTCACCAGAAATACTACTCCAATCGCAGACTGGAGCAGCATTTCTGGAGTAAGAAATGCTGGCACTTTTGCTGAGTTTGGCGGGCGGGCGGGCATAGCCATGTCCTGTCTCCTCCCCACTTTGCTTATTTTGGAGGAACTGCTTCAAAACTGCTGTAAAAACTACAAAAGTTGCTACATTTTTTCACAACTAATATAAACAATTCCAGCTGCATACTTAAATATAAAGAAAAGAAAAACACCGAACCGCACCAATTGTGTCTGGTCCTCAAGGAAAGGAACACACCTACTCAATAAACATAATTAAATAAGGAGAACAACGAGTCATAGGTGGAAATTCAGTAAAAAATATATAAATTTATTACAACTAATACATGAGACAAAACATTAAAATATGAGCACTAACCAAAAATAGTGTAGAAGAAAGGGAGCACCTATGACTCGTTGTTCTCCTTATTTAATTTTTTCACAACTGAGATCAGCACTTTGTCCGAAAATACATTTGTGTGAATTTACTCTAATGGGTAGGACAATCTTTGCAATGCTTTTTTTGGAAATGAGAAAATCACGGATGATAAAAGCTGACACTCACTAAACACTGATGAAACTCTGATCACATATGATATGAAGAAAAAAGTCAGATGTCTGAATAAGGCTTTAGGTTATCAGAGGACATACCATTCCCGCCCTTATCATATTCAAGGTTTTTTATTTACAATAAATAAACAGTTTTCCTGACTCCATACTGCTGTGACCTGAAGCTGAACTCCTTAGTAATTTTCCTTATTCTGACCAGTTTTGATTTGTAAATAAAATAACAAATGCACAAAATATATCTTGTTACTTTTTTTTATTTCTATCATGAGCAACAAATGTGTCACTAAATAAAAGCAGACAATAAAATAGCATAATAGACACCTGTACACAGACTTCTATCCACTTGTGCTGGTGGTTAGGACTTCTGGTGAGACGATGTTGCTGTCCTGTCCCCTTTACCTGGCTGTATAGCTAGTGATTGATCGGATGTCAAATCATCTAACTACACTGCCTGGTAACTGGGCTGTTAAACTCCATACCCCACCAGGGGTAGGATGGGTAAAAAACTGCTGCTTGCATGTTGCTTGCAAAGGTAAAAGGAGAAAATCTGGCAGTTCTTCATAGTTTCACAGACAAATACACATCTAATTATCAGCAGGAAAATAAATCAATACATCTTGTAAGTTTCCAATCAGTCGATTACAGGTTTGTTCTTTGTATTAGGTTTTGATGGTAGTGTAGTTAGTGATTGTGATCTATATCCCCACACAATCAGCTAACTACACTGCCTGAAAACCTAACACAGGCTGAGGATCCATCCACACTGCAGACCTGAAAGTAGAAAGCAGCCTATTAATAGTAATAATATACTGACCGTGTATAACAGTATATAGGGGCAGCCTAGAAGACTAGATTGCAGATGTCATCTCCATTTCCTATACCCGCAGAAATAAGATCCTTATCTACAAGAAGCAGTTGTGGAGCAGCGAGAAGCCCTGGAAGTTCCTCCAAGCAAAAGCTTCTTCTTTTGACTCATTGGACCTACCCTAGGTCTATTGAAGTTTCTTTTTCTGTATACAAACCGTATCCATGGACATGTGTATGTAATATAGCAGAAGGCAGGTGTGTACGGTCACTGCCCAGACACATGATAGACGGGGCTTGTTACCTATCACTGCACTTTAGAAAGGGTTTCCATGGACAGCAGGAAAGAACACGAAAAACTGAAGTGTAATCAGAACAAGTCATGGTGACCTCTGCCAGATTACCTAATGTTACTGGTGAGAACGGTACATGCCCAGAGACGAAAAAGATTGGTATGAGAGGGAAATATTTAGAGTTGAGAGTCCTCAGTGGTTGATACCTTTTAATGGCTAACTGAAAAGATGGTAACTGGTATGAGAGGGGACGTTTACGTCTAGCTATGGTGAGAAATGGGTCATTATAGCCGGACAAGAAACCATTGTAAGACACTCTCTACAATGCGACACTCTCTACAGTACAGGACGCTATACAGTATGTCACTCTCTACAATCTCTGAGAGACGGTTGCGAGGTACATCCAGTTCCTGCCCCACTTACAGTAGTGACAGCCAGAGCCCCAATTACCAGCATAATGACAGCCAAAGGTTTTCCGCTGAAATCGCACCAAGGGCTCATACTCACTTGCTGGAAAAAAACGGCCAGTTTTCAGGATGGTCCGAATATGTGCAATTGTCATTGCGATTTGCATGCGATTTTTTATAGCACCATCTATTGCATTAGCGATTATCATGCCAAAATCGCATCAAATCGCAGCATGTTGCGATTTTCTTCTCACACCGATTTCGGCTGAGAGAAAAATCGCAAATGAGATGTCACCTATTGAATAACATTGGTCCGATTTGAATCCGATTTTTTATCGGCTGAAAATCATCCGTTTTCGGCTCAAGTGAGTATGAGCCCCAAGGCAGTAAGTCGGGCTCCAGGGTTTCCTACTTACCCTTCTTCAGATCTGCTCTTCTGTGCAAGCTACACACAAAAGTCAGCATCTAGAGATCTACTCTTAGCTGTTTGCTACATCTGGTGATAATGCGCCAAGCTGGCTGATAGCCGTGAGTCACACTTCTCAGGCCTGCGAGCCACAAGTGGCTCTTTAGCCACAGGTTGGGGACCCTGCACTACAGTATAACACTCTCTACAATGTGAAACTCTCTACAGTACATTACGACACTCTTTACAATGTGACACTCAATACAATACTGTATGACACTCTACAATTCCACCATCCATTAGGAGACTCTCTACAGTACAGAACAGCACTCTGTACAATGTGACACTCTCTACATTACAGTACGGCCCACTATACAACGTGACACTCGCTACAGTACAGTACGGCCCTATGCAACGTGACACTCTGCAGTACAGTAAAGCACTCTGAACAATGTGACACTCTACAGTACAGTACAGAACTCTTCACAATGTGACACTCAATACAGTACAGTATGACAATCTACAATTCCACCATCCATTAGGACACACTCTACAGTACATTACAGCACTTTGTACAATGTGACACTGTCTACAGATCAGTAAGGCACTCTGTACAATGTGACACTCTCTACAGTACAGTAAGGCACTCTGTACAACGTGACACTATGCAGTACAGTAAGGCACTCTGTACAATGTAACTCTCTATAAAGTACATTACGACACTCTTCACAATGTGACACTCAATACAGTGCAGTATGACAATCTACAATTCCACCATCCATTAGGACACATTCTTACAGTACAGTACGGCACTCTGTCCAATGAGACACTCTCTACAGTACAGTACGGCAGTCTGTCCAATGAGACACTCTCTACAGTACAGTACTTTGTACAATGTGACACTTGCTACAGTACAGTAAGGCACTCTGTACAATGTGACACTCTCTACAGTACAGTATAGCACTCTGTACAACGTGACACTCTACAGTACAACACTGTGTACAATGTGACACTTTCTACAGTACAGAAAGGCACTTTATACAATGACACTCTACAGTACAGTACAGCACTCTGTACAATGTGACACTCTACAGTACAGTACAGCACTCTGTACAATGTGACACTTGCTACAGTACAGTAAGGCACTCTGTACAATGTGACACTCTACAGTACAGTATAGCACTCTGTACATCGTGACACTCTACAGTACAGTACAGCACTGTGAACAATGTGATACTTTCTACAGTACAGAAAGGCACTTTGTACAATGTGACACTCTATACAGTACAGCAATTTGTACAACGTGATACTCTACAGTACAGTACAGCACTCTGTACAATGTGATACTTTCTACAGTACAGTAAGGCACTCTGTACAATGTGACACTCTACAGTACAGTACTCTGTACAATGTGATACTCTACAGTACAGTACTCTGTACAATGTGACGTTTTCTACAGTACAGTAAGGCACTCTGTACAACGTGACACTCTCCACAGTACAGCACTCTGTACAACGTGACATTCTCTACAGTACAGTAAGGCCCTCTGTACAATGTGACACTCTCTACAGTTCAGTATGGCACTCTGTACAGTGTGACACTCTCTATAGTATGTACCAAGCCCCTGAAACTTAGAATTGAAACAGATGCATTCAAGATGACCTCAAGGCATATTCACACAGTACAGTGAGATTTTGTTTTGTTTTTATGTGGCCTTTTTTTGCCACGATTTTCAAAAAATCATGGCAAATCTGCATTGCAACAGATCGTTGCAAACAATGCAATGTGAATTCACCCTGTGAATGTACCCTTACCATAACACACAGTTTGGGGGCAATAGCAATATACAGAGCAGTGGTCTGCAACAGCTGTTGGAAAATTACACCTTCTGGCATGTCCAGGCAGCCTGTGGTATAATATGCAGACAATCTGATGTATATGGAGGCCTCCCAAATGTTACAAGAAGTCTGAGCTATCAAAGATTGTGCATGATGGAGTTTACCGATTTTGATACATGTGTTGGGCAATAAGCTGCTACATTGTGAAAGATGTTCAAGAGATAGCAGCTGGATAAGTGAGTATTCAGTCGGCGGCTTTAAAAGGTGTATAGCTGGTTTAAAGGGGTTTTCCATGCATCTGATATTGCTAACCTATCTTTAGGATAGCCTAATAATATCACATGGGATAAGGTATGACTCTTGGCTACCCCACTAATCAGGTGGCTAAAGGGGATCTGGGGAGTGCCATTGATAAGTGTTTACCAGGTTCAGGCCCATACAGGTCATGGTGGCTGTGCCTGGTACTGCAGCTCAGTCCCTCTGAAATGAATAGGACTGAGCTGCGTTACCAGAACTGATGTGTGCAAGACGCCTGCGACCTGCTACTGTGCAGCAGAATCTCGAGATGCCGCATGCGGATATGAGAGGAGCTGCAGAACCCTTTTATACCAACCTCTTACATATTTGGTGTGGTCCTATGAAGCAGCACTAGAAGCTGAACTCACTCAACACATCGAGGGTGCTGGCTGTGTTATACTGCAACTATCAACAGAATCATACAGTCTAGATCACGTGAGGTCATTATTGCCCTCTATTCCTCTTTGGTCAGACCTCATCTGGAATACTGTGTCCAGTTTTGGGCACCACATTTTAAAAAAGACATCAACAAACTGGAGCAAGTTCAGAGAAGAGCCACCAGAATGGTGAACGGTCTGCAAACCATGTCCTATGAGGAACGGTTGCAGGATTTGGGAATGTTTAGCTTGCAAAAAAGAAGACTGAGAGGAGACTTAATAGCTGTCTACAAATATCTCAAGGGCTGTCACATTGTAGAAGGATCATCTTTATTCTCATTTGCACAAGGAGACTAGAAGCAATGGGATGAAACTGAATGGGAGGAGACACAGATTAGATATTAGAGAAAACTTTTTGATAGAGTGATCAATGAGTAGAACAGGCTGCCACGAGAGGTGGTGAGTTCTCCTTCAATGGAAGTCTTCAAACAGAGGCTGGACAGACATCTGTCTGGGATGATTTAGAGAATCCTGCTTTGAGCAGGGGGTTGGACCAGATGGCCCAGGAGGTCCCTTCCAACTCTACTATTCTATGATTCTATTGTTGCTGTTTCAAAAAGACCTGTCACCAGATCAAATGTCTCCGCTGATCCTCTGAGTCTTTAGCTTTTTTTTTTAATCCGCCCCAGAGATAAGGGGCTTTTTATTTAGTGCTAATTATTACGGTCTTTACTGAGGCGGCGGTTCTCATAGGTTAATAAGGCAGAGCAGCCTAAAGACCCTCCCCTGAGGAACCAGTGAGCCACGCCCCCTTGTAAAAACCAGCAAAATTAGCTCTAAATATAAAGGACAATATCTTTTGACATGTAAGGCGGATTTTAAACAAATAAAAAACTGAATAATGAGAACAGTGGGAATAAAATAAGGTAAAAAAAAGATCACTTTTGACCTGTTGGTGGATCCACTTTAACCACTTATATGCTGCTGTCAATATCAGACAGCAGCATTTAAGTGCCACAATCCCAGAAGCATGTCAATTTAGGCACTGATAGGTACCCTGTGATATAATCTTAAGAATTGCCGGTTTACGGTCACCGCACCTCCCCAAAACAATGCAATAAAAAGCCGTCAAAATATTGAACTGACCCCAAGGTAAATGTATACATATATATATTTTTTATATATTCAGATTGACGTGCAAAAAGCAAGTACAGCTCCATCAAATAAAGAAAAAAGTTACAGGTCTTGGAAAATGGCGCCAGAAATTATTTTTTTTGTTACAAGTTTTACAAATTTTTTGTTACCACTGAAATTAAAAAAAAAAATCCTACACAGGTTTGGTATCGCCATAGTCGGGTTGATTAGAACAATAATGTTACGCGGTCATTTTTATAGCACAATGAACGCCCTAAAAACAAAATACAATTTTTTTCACCATTTCACCCTAACTTGGTATTTTCCCCTTATTTTTAGTAAATTATACGGTGAAATAAAAAGTGTCATTTAAAACTACATCTCGAACCCTTTTATGTCTGCCAGCGGAAAATAATAGAAAAGTTTGGAAAATGGGAGGAAAAAAAAGGAGCAAAATAAGAAAATCACCACGGGGCTTAAAGGAACGAGGGGGCAAATATATAATTGTTAGTGATCCTAAATAGACTTAAATAATGGAGAAAGTCCAATAATAAAATCTGAGAGGGAATATAACTACATATAACTCCTGCGGGAGATGGAGGTGTAATATAAATGGCCATTGCATGCCCCCAGTGTATAATGTACTGCAGCCATACGTGTGTACGTCTGTGTCACCCCTGTGGAACCAGTCCCTGTGGACATTCTCACCTGTGGCGGCTCCTCCTTTCTCCTCACTGACTACACAGGCGGCTCTGCCTTGCACCGCTTATATAGGTGACGTGAAGGCGAGGCTGCCGCGAGTCACCAGCGGGAACCCTGTGCCGCACGCATGCTTCCCTCTTCACTCACCTGTCCGGTACTTTGAGCGGGAACCTGCTCAGCGTCACGGGAGAAGCGGCAGTGACCGGGGGAGAAGCGGCAGTGACCAGGGGAGAGGGCATATTCAGTGATATATACCTCATATAATGAGGGAACTGCCGCAAATAGTCCCCTCATAGAAAGAGAACTGCGTCATGTACAGTCGCATATCGTGACACAACTACCTCATATAATGAGAACGACGTCATATAGATATAGTGACAGAACTGAGAGAATTACCGCATATAGTGGCAAAAAAAGTAACATATAATGAGAGAAATACCTCCAGTAGTGACACAACAACCTCTGATAACAAGAACTGACTCGTATTGTGACATAACTACCTCATACAATGAGAAATAACGCATATATAGACAACTATTTCATAGTAACACAACTATCTCATAAAATGAGAACTATGCGAAAACGACCGGATATAGTGACACATATCTCCTATCATGAGAATGACGTCATATAGTGACAAAACTAACTCATATAATGAGAGAACTACCGCATATAGTGACACAATTACCTCATATAATGCGACCTACCGCGTATAGTGACACAATTACCTCATATAGAGACGTAACGTCCTCATATAATGGGAACTGACTGAATATGAAGGTTTCCACGTTCAGTCATGTGTTCAGCAGGTGGCTGTAGGAATGTCTGTTTCTCACAAAATAAAATGTGGAGAATCGATTTTAGCGTATTAGCAACCTCTTTTTTCCCCCTCAGGTGTTCCCTTTACTATGCAATGAGGATTTTTCATCCTGGAAACCCACTGACTGCGTATTAGGCTCAACTCATACAGAGGTTTTTTTAGAAACAGAAAATTCCAATAGGTTCATGAAATGGGTTTTCTTTGGTTTTTGGAGAATTTTTTTTTTTGCATGAACAGGTTTTTCCTGTGATTTTTCCCACATGGTGTTTCGCAGCCTTTTGATTTGAAACTGTCAAATTTGAAGCAGATTCCACGTCAAGTCGGTTTTAAAGACGCAACGTATTACATTTTGTTTTCTTACCAGGCTTTTTTCAAATCCTTTTCAGGAAAAAATAAATATTTTTCGAGTTGAGTTTTTCAAGTGGAAACTGCTTACAGGAAATGCTTTTTTTTCGAGAAGTTTTGGCTATCTTCACATGATGTTTTTTGAGGAGTCATTTGGAACAGGTCCACTCCAAAATCAGCAGAAAAATCCTTAAAAAACACTTAAAAGTTCGACTCCCTTTTTATTTCTAATGAAAAAAACTTTCTCTTCCTACGTTTTTGTTTCTGAAGCCATGAAGTTTCTCCAAACTTTACAATAGAAGTGAATAGGAAGGCTACAAAAACGCCACAAAGATGCCCTCACGTCTTAGGCTAGGTTCACATTAGCTTTTGTGTGCGCAGCGTATCACCTGCATGCGCAAACGCATGCCAAAACGCATGCAAACGCAGCGGTTTTTATCCGCATCAGCTTATACATGACGCAACCCCCCCGCTGCGTATGCATGCGTTTGCGTTATTTATGCGCATGCGTTCGATATTTCCAGGTGCTGTAATCAGTTCCTGGACATGCGCAGTCTGAAGTCCGCATGCGCATCGAACGCATCCATGCGCATGTCCTTGCGTACCAATGCATTCCTATAGACAGTAATGCATTGCTTTGATGCACTCATCCACATGCGCATGACTGCGCATATTTGACGGATTTTTGACGCTTAAAAAAATGCAACATGTTGCATTCGCCGGACACCACCGCACACTGCGAAACGACGCATGCATACGCAAATGCATGCAAATGCATGTCCCTGCGTACACGATGTTTAAGATATGTACGCATGATGCATGCGGATGTATTCGGATCAAACGCTGTGCACAGATACGCAAATGTGAAACCAGCCTTACTTGAGTTTTTTGTAAGCCTTTTTGATGCATTTTTGCCTAAAAAATACTAGCATTGTTTTTATTACGCAATAGGATTAAAAAAAACATGAGAAAATCTTCAAAGGTATGTTTCCACGTTCAGTTTTTGCAGTGCTTTGAACGCAGCGGATACCCGCTCCGTCCAAAGCGCTGCCAGCTTTTGTACGCGTGTCTCTGCAAGATAAATTGACATGCGGTCTAGAAAGACGTGCCGCATGTGCGTATACGCAGGTCTGTCACTTGCGTGTTTGAACGCATATTGGAGATGGGATTTCATAAAATCCCCTCCACTATGCTGTAACATCTGGCCGCTGAGGATTGAACGCTGCGGCTGTATGTAGCGTCCAATCTGCAGCAAATACTGAACGTGGAAACATACCCTAAAAAGTAAAAATAAAACAAAAGAAGCTTTAACAAAACACTACAGGAAAATGTTAACTAAAAGCATCAGGAAAAGTTATCAAGATGCTTAGAAAATACCACATACAGTAGAAGAAGCATTTCATGAAGCAGTTTCTACCTGAAAAAAGTCATTTTGTAGCTGCTTTTTGATCTGTTGAAGGATTTTTTGTTTTCCCACAGCGTTTCCTGACTAGTGTTGAGCGATACTGCTCGGTATCGAAAAATAT